>JAMSGZ010000101.1:0-166799 GCA_030272315.1 Paspalum vaginatum
TGCTCCATGTGATTCTGCCCTGGGAAAAAAAACTTGGCCCAAACTGGATCCGAACGGGAAGTTATGCCATTCAGATGCGTGCGCGGTGTCTTCGACCCCTCCGCGCAACGTTCCGTGACCTATCAGCACCGCAATACGTGAAGATGATAGTACCGGGGAGGCCTATAACTGAGGGAGGCACTGTCTCGGAACATCCTAGGTGGTGGGCGGTCCCAGGATCATGCCGCGACGGTGCCAATGAGGCGGCACGGTTAGAATGTCGCAAGGAGGACGTTGAATTTGACCTGACCGGTTCTTCTTAGGTTTTATATTTTATATTTATTTTTTTGAAATGTGGTTTTCTCCGTTTTCGCCCTTCAGGGTGTGCTCCATGTGATTCTGCACCTGGGAAAAAAAACTTGGCCCAAAACTGGATCCGAACGGGGAAGTTATGGCCATTCAGATGCGTGCGCGGTGTCTTCGACCCCATCCGGCCAACGCTCCGGGACCTATCAGCACCGCAATCGTGAAGATGATAGTACCGGGGAGGCCTATACTGAGGGAGGCACTGTCTCGGAACATCCTAGGTGGTGGGCGGTCCAGGATCATGCCGCGACGGTGCCAATGAGGCGGCACGGTTAGAATGTCGCAAGGAGGACGTTGAATTTGACCTGACCGGTTCTTCTTAGGTTTTATATTTTATATTTATTTTTTTGAAATGTGGTTTTCTCCGTTTTCGCCCTTCAGGGTGTGCTCCATGTGATTCTGCACCTGGGAAAAAAAACTTGGCCCAAAACTGGATCCGAACGGGGAAGTTATGGCCATTCAGATGCGTGCGCGGTGTCTTCGACCCCATCCGGCCAACGCTCCGGGACCTATCAGCACCGCAATCGTGAAGATGATAGTACCGGGGAGGCCTATACTGAGGGAGGCACTGTCTCGGAACATCCTAGGTGGTGGGCGGTCCAGGATCATGCCGCGACGGTGCCAATGAGGCGGCACGGTTAGAATGTCGCAAGGAGGACGTTGAATTTGACCTGACCGGTTCTTCTTAGGTTTTATATTTTATATTTATTTTTTTGAAATGTGGTTTTCTCCGTTTTCGCCCTTCAGGGTGTGCTCCATGTGATTCTGCACCTGGGAAAAAAAACTTGGCCCAAAACTGGATCCGAACGGGGAAGTTATGGCCATTCAGATGCGTGCGCGGTGTCTTCGACCCCATCCGGCCAACGCTCCGGGACCTATCAGCACCGCAATCGTGAAGATGATAGTACCGGGGAGGCCTATACTGAGGGAGGCACTGTCTCGGAACATCCTAGGTGGTGGGCGGTCCAGGATCATGCCGCGACGGTGCCAATGAGGCGGCACGGTTAGAATGTCGCAAGGAGGACGTTGAATTTGACCTGACCGGTTCTTCTTAGGTTTTATATTTTATATTTATTTTTTTGAAATGTGGTTTTCTCCGTTTTCGCCCTTCAGGGTGTGCTCCATGTGATTCTGCACCTGGGAAAAAAAACTTGGCCCAAAACTGGATCCGAACGGGGAAGTTATGGCCATTCAGATGCGTGCGCGGTGTCTTCGACCCCATCCGGCCAACGCTCCGGGACCTATCAGCACCGCAATCGTGAAGATGATAGTACCGGGGAGGCCTATACTGAGGGAGGCACTGTCTCGGAACATCCTAGGTGGTGGGCGGTCCAGGATCATGCCGCGACGGTGCCAATGAGGCGGCACGGTTAGAATGTCGCAAGGAGGACGTTGAATTTGACCTGACCGGTTCTTCTTAGGTTTTATATTTTATATTTATTTTTTTTGAAATGTGGTTTTCTCCGTTTCGCCCTTCAGGGTGTGCTCCATGTGATTCTGCACCTGGGAAAAAAAACTTGGCCCAAAACTGGATCCGAACGGGGAAGTTATGGCCATTCAGATGCGTGCGCGGTGTCTTCGACCCCATCCGGCCAACGCTCCGGGACCTATCAGCACCGCAATCGTGAAGATGATAGTACCGGGGAGGCCTATACTGAGGGAGGCACTGTCTCGGAACATCCTAGGTGGTGGGCGGTCCAGGATCATGCCGCGACGGTGCCAATGAGGCGGCACGGTTAGAATGTCGCAAGGAGGACGTTGAATTTGACCTGACCGGTTCTTCTTAGGTTTTATATTTTATATTTATTTTTTTGAAATGTGGTTTTCTCCGTTTTCGCCCTTCAGGGTGTGCTCCATGTGATTCTGCACCTGGGAAAAAAAACGTGGCCCAAAACTGGATCCGAACGGGGAAGTTATGGCCATTCAGATGCGTGCGCGGTGTCTTCGACCCCATCCGGCCAACGCTCCGGGACCTATCAGCACCGCAATCGTGAAGATGATAGTACCGGGGAGGCCTATACTGAGGGAGGCACTGTCTCGGAACATCCTAGGTGGTGGGCGGTCCAGGATCATGCCGCGACGGTGCCAATGAGGCGGCACGGTTAGAATGTCGCAAGGAGGACGTTGAATTTGACCTGACCGGTTCTTCTTAGGTTTTATATTTTATATTTATTTTTTTGAAATGTGGTTTTCTCCGTTTTCGCCCTTCAGGGTGTGCTCCATGTGATTCTGCACCTGGGAAAAAAAACTTGGCCCAAAACTGGATCCGAACGGGGAAGTTATGGCCATTCAGATGCGTGCGCGGTGTCTTCGACCCCATCCGGCCAACGCTCCGGGACCTATCAGCACCGCAATCGTGAAGATGATAGTACCGGGGAGGCCTATACTGAGGGAGGCACTGTCTCGGAACATCCTAGGTGGTGGGCGGTCCAGGATCATGCCGCGACGGTGCCAATGAGGCGGCACGGTTAGAATGTCGCAAGGAGGACGTTGAATTTGACCTGACCGGTTCTTCTTAGGTTTTATATTTTATATTTATTTTTTTGAAATGTGGTTTTCTCCGTTTTCGCCCTTCAGGGTGTGCTCCATGTGATTCTGCACCTGGGAAAAAAAACTTGGCCCAAAACTGGATCCGAACGGGGAAGTTATGGCCATTCAGATGCGTGCGCGGTGTCTTCGACCCCATCCGGCCAACGCTCCGGGACCTATCAGCACCGCAATCGTGAAGATGATAGTACCGGGGAGGCCTATACTGAGGGAGGCACTGTCTCGGAACATCCTAGGTGGTGGGCGGTCCAGGATCATGCCGCGACGGTGCCAATGAGGCGGCACGGTTAGAATGTCGCAAGGAGGACGTTGAATTTGACCTGACCGGTTCTTCTTAGGTTTTATATTTTATATTTATTTTTTTGAAATGTGGTTTTCTCCGTTTTCGCCCTTCAGGGTGTGCTCCATGTGATTCTGCACCTGGGAAAAAAAACGTGGCCCAAAACTGGATCCGAACGGGGAAGTTATGGCCATTCAGATGCGTGCGCGGTGTCTTCGACCCCATCCGGCCAACGCTCCGGGACCTATCAGCACCGCAATCGTGAAGATGATAGTACCGGGGAGGCCTATACTGAGGGAGGCACTGTCTCGGAACATCCTAGGTGGTGGGCGGTCCAGGATCATGCCGCGACGGTGCCAATGAGGCGGCACGGTTAGAATGTCGCAAGGAGGACGTTGAATTTGACCTGACCGGTTCTTCTTAGGTTTTATATTTTATATTTATTTTTTTGAAATGTGGTTTTCTCCGTTTTCGCCCTTCAGGGTGTGCTCCATGTGATTCTGCACCTGGGAAAAAAAACTTGGCCCAAAACTGGATCCGAACGGGGAAGTTATGGCCATTCAGATGCGTGCGCGGTGTCTTCGACCCCATCCGGCCAACGCTCCGGGACCTATCAGCACCGCAATCGTGAAGATGATAGTACCGGGGAGGCCTATACTGAGGGAGGCACTGTCTCGGAACATCCTAGGTGGTGGGCGGTCCAGGATCATGCCGCGACGGTGCCAATGAGGCGGCACGGTTAGAATGTCGCAAGGAGGACGTTGAATTTGACCTGACCGGTTCTTCTTAGGTTTTATATTTTATATTTATTTTTTTGAAATGTGGTTTTCTCCGTTTTCGCCCTTCAGGGTGTGCTCCATGTGATTCTGCACCTGGGAAAAAAAACTTGGCCCAAAACTGGATCCGAACGGGGAAGTTATGGCCATTCAGATGCGTGCGCGGTGTCTTCGACCCCATCCGGCCAACGCTCCGGGACCTATCAGCACCGCAATCGTGAAGATGATAGTACCGGGGAGGCCTATACTGAGGGAGGCACTGTCTCGGAACATCCTAGGTGGTGGGCGGTCCAGGATCATGCCGCGACGGTGCCAATGAGGCGGCACGGTTAGAATGTCGCAAGGAGGACGTTGAATTTGACCTGACCGGTTCTTCTTAGGTTTTATATTTTATATTTATTTTTTTGAAATGTGGTTTTCTCCGTTTTCGCCCTTCAGGGTGTGCTCCATGTGATTCTGCACCTGGGAAAAAAAACGTGGCCCAAAACTGGATCCGAACGGGGAAGTTATGGCCATTCAGATGCGTGCGCGGTGTCTTCGACCCCATCCGGCCAACGCTCCGGGACCTATCAGCACCGCAATCGTGAAGATGATAGTACCGGGGAGGCCTATACTGAGGGAGGCACTGTCTCGGAACATCCTAGGTGGTGGGCGGTCCAGGATCATGCCGCGACGGTGCCAATGAGGCGGCACGGTTAGAATGTCGCAAGGAGGACGTTGAATTTGACCTGACCGGTTCTTCTTAGGTTTTATATTTTATATTTATTTTTTTGAAATGTGGTTTTCTCCGTTTTCGCCCTTCAGGGTGTGCTCCATGTGATTCTGCACCTGGGAAAAAAAACGTGGCCCAAAACTGGATCCGAACGGGGAAGTTATGGCCATTCAGATGCGTGCGCGGTGTCTTCGACCCCATCCGGCCAACGCTCCGGGACCTATCAGCACCGCAATCGTGAAGATGATAGTACCGGGGAGGCCTATACTGAGGGAGGCACTGTCTCGGAACATCCTAGGTGGTGGGCGGTCCAGGATCATGCCGCGACGGTGCCAATGAGGCGGCACGGTTAGAATGTCGCAAGGAGGACGTTGAATTTGACCTGACCGGTTCTTCTTAGGTTTTATATTTTATATTTATTTTTTTGAAATGTGGTTTTCTCCGTTTTCGCCCTTCAGGGTGTGCTCCATGTGATTCTGCACCTGGGAAAAAAAACGTGGCCCAAAACTGGATCCGAACGGGGAAGTTATGGCCATTCAGATGCGTGCGCGGTGTCTTCGACCCCATCCGGCCAACGCTCCGGGACCTATCAGCACCGCAATCGTGAAGATGATAGTACCGGGGAGGCCTATACTGAGGGAGGCACTGTCTCGGAACATCCTAGGTGGTGGGCGGTCCAGGATCATGCCGCGACGGTGCCAATGAGGCGGCACGGTTAGAATGTCGCAAGGAGGACGTTGAATTTGACCTGACCGGTTCTTCTTAGGTTTTATATTTTATATTTATTTTTTTGAAATGTGGTTTTCTCCGTTTTCGCCCTTCAGGGTGTGCTCCATGTGATTCTGCACCTGGGAAAAAAAACTTGGCCCAAAACTGGATCCGAACGGGGAAGTTATGGCCATTCAGATGCGTGCGCGGTGTCTTCGACCCCATCCGGCCAACGCTCCGGGACCTATCAGCACCGCAATCGTGAAGATGATAGTACCGGGGAGGCCTATACTGAGGGAGGCACTGTCTCGGAACATCCTAGGTGGTGGGCGGTCCAGGATCATGCCGCGACGGTGCCAATGAGGCGGCACGGTTAGAATGTCGCAAGGAGGACGTTGAATTTGACCTGACCGGTTCTTCTTAGGTTTTATATTTTATATTTATTTTTTTGAAATGTGGTTTTCTCCGTTTTCGCCCTTCAGGGTGTGCTCCATGTGATTCTGCACCTGGGAAAAAAAACGTGGCCCAAAACTGGATCCGAACGGGGAAGTTATGGCCATTCAGATGCGTGCGCGGTGTCTTCGACCCCATCCGGCCAACGCTCCGGGACCTATCAGCACCGCAATCGTGAAGATGATAGTACCGGGGAGGCCTATACTGAGGGAGGCACTGTCTCGGAACATCCTAGGTGGTGGGCGGTCCAGGATCATGCCGCGACGGTGCCAATGAGGCGGCACGGTTAGAATGTCGCAAGGAGGACGTTGAATTTGACCTGACCGGTTCTTCTTAGGTTTTATATTTTATATTTATTTTTTTTGAAATGTGGTTTTCTCCGTTTTCGCCCTTCAGGGTGTGCTCCATGTGATTCTGCACCTGGGAAAAAAAACGTGGCCCAAAACTGGATCCGAACGGGGAAGTTATGGCCATTCAGATGCGTGCGCGGTGTCTTCGACCCCATCCGGCCAACGCTCCGGGACCTATCAGCACCGCAATCGTGAAGATGATAGTACCGGGGAGGCCTATACTGAGGGAGGCACTGTCTCGGAACATCCTAGGTGGTGGGCGGTCCAGGATCATGCCGCGACGGTGCCAATGAGGCGGCACGGTTAGAATGTCGCAAGGAGGACGTTGAATTTGACCTGACCGGTTCTTCTTAGGTTTTATATTTTATATTTATTTTTTTGAAATGTGGTTTTCTCCGTTTCGCCCTTCAGGGTGTGCTCCATGTGATTCTGCACCTGGGAAAAAAAACTTGGCCCAAAACTGGATCCGAACGGGGAAGTTATGGCCATTCAGATGCGTGCGCGGTGTCTTCGACCCCATCCGGCCAACGCTCCGGGACCTATCAGCACCGCAATCGTGAAGATGATAGTACCGGGGAGGCCTATACTGAGGGAGGCACTGTCTCGGAACATCCTAGGTGGTGGGCGGTCCAGGATCATGCCGCGACGGTGCCAATGAGGCGGCACGGTTAGAATGTCGCAAGGAGGACGTTGAATTTGACCTGACCGGTTCTTCTTAGGTTTTATATTTTATATTTATTTTTTTGAAATGTGGTTTTCTCCGTTTTCGCCCTTCAGGGTGTGCTCCATGTGATTCTGCACCTGGGAAAAAAAACGTGGCCCAAAACTGGATCCGAACGGGGAAGTTATGGCCATTCAGATGCGTGCGCGGTGTCTTCGACCCCATCCGGCCAACGCTCCGGGACCTATCAGCACCGCAATCGTGAAGATGATAGTACCGGGGAGGCCTATACTGAGGGAGGCACTGTCTCGGAACATCCTAGGTGGTGGGCGGTCCAGGATCATGCCGCGACGGTGCCAATGAGGCGGCACGGTTAGAATGTCGCAAGGAGGACGTTGAATTTGACCTGACCGGTTCTTCTTAGGTTTTATATTTTATATTTATTTTTTTGAAATGTGGTTTTCTCCGTTTTCGCCCTTCAGGGTGTGCTCCATGTGATTCTGCACCTGGGAAAAAAAACGTGGCCCAAAACTGGATCCGAACGGGGAAGTTATGGCCATTCAGATGCGTGCGCGGTGTCTTCGACCCCATCCGGCCAACGCTCCGGGACCTATCAGCACCGCAATCGTGAAGATGATAGTACCGGGGAGGCCTATACTGAGGGAGGCACTGTCTCGGAACATCCTAGGTGGTGGGCGGTCCAGGATCATGCCGCGACGGTGCCAATGAGGCGGCACGGTTAGAATGTCGCAAGGAGGACGTTGAATTTGACCTGACCGGTTCTTCTTAGGTTTTATATTTTATATTTATTTTTTTGAAATGTGGTTTTCTCCGTTTTCGCCCTTCAGGGTGTGCTCCATGTGATTCTGCACCTGGGAAAAAAAACGTGGCCCAAAACTGGATCCGAACGGGGAAGTTATGGCCATTCAGATGCGTGCGCGGTGTCTTCGACCCCATCCGGCCAACGCTCCGGGACCTATCAGCACCGCAATCGTGAAGATGATAGTACCGGGGAGGCCTATACTGAGGGAGGCACTGTCTCGGAACATCCTAGGTGGTGGGCGGTCCAGGATCATGCCGCGACGGTGCCAATGAGGCGGCACGGTTAGAATGTCGCAAGGAGGACGTTGAATTTGACCTGACCGGTTCTTCTTAGGTTTTATATTTTATATTTATTTTTTTGAAATGTGGTTTTCTCCGTTTTCGCCCTTCAGGGTGTGCTCCATGTGATTCTGCACCTGGGAAAAAAAACTTGGCCCAAAACTGGATCCGAACGGGGAAGTTATGGCCATTCAGATGCGTGCGCGGTGTCTTCGACCCCATCCGGCCAACGCTCCGGGACCTATCAGCACCGCAATCGTGAAGATGATAGTACCGGGGAGGCCTATACTGAGGGAGGCACTGTCTCGGAACATCCTAGGTGGTGGGCGGTCCAGGATCATGCCGCGACGGTGCCAATGAGGCGGCACGGTTAGAATGTCGCAAGGAGGACGTTGAATTTGACCTGACCGGTTCTTCTTAGGGTTTTATATTTTATATTTATTTTTTTGAAATGTGGTTTTCTCCGTTTTCGCCCTTCAGGGTGTGCTCCATGTGATTCTGCACCTGGGAAAAAAAACGTGGCCCAAAACTGGATCCGAACGGGGAAGTTATGGCCATTCAGATGCGTGCGCGGTGTCTTCGACCCCATCCGGCCAACGCTCCGGGACCTATCAGCACCGCAATCGTGAAGATGATAGTACCGGGGAGGCCTATACTGAGGGAGGCACTGTCTCGGAACATCCTAGGTGGTGGGCGGTCCAGGATCATGCCGCGACGGTGCCAATGAGGCGGCACGGTTAGAATGTCGCAAGGAGGACGTTGAATTTGACCTGACCGGTTCTTCTTAGGTTTTATATTTTATATTTATTTTTTTTGAAATGTGGTTTTCTCCGTTTTCGCCCTTCAGGGTGTGCTCCATGTGATTCTGCACCTGGGAAAAAAAACTTGGCCCAAAACTGGATCCGAACGGGGAAGTTATGGCCATTCAGATGCGTGCGCGGTGTCTTCGACCCCATCCGGCCAACGCTCCGGGACCTATCAGCACCGCAATCGTGAAGATGATAGTACCGGGGAGGCCTATACTGAGGGAGGCACTGTCTCGGAACATCCTAGGTGGTGGGCGGTCCAGGATCATGCCGCGACGGTGCCAATGAGGCGGCACGGTTAGAATGTCGCAAGGAGGACGTTGAATTTGACCTGACCGGTTCTTCTTAGGTTTTATATTTTATATTTATTTTTTTGAAATGTGGTTTTCTCCGTTTTCGCCCTTCAGGGTGTGCTCCATGTGATTCTGCACCTGGGAAAAAAAACGTGGCCCAAAACTGGATCCGAACGGGGAAGTTATGGCCATTCAGATGCGTGCGCGGTGTCTTCGACCCCATCCGGCCAACGCTCCGGGACCTATCAGCACCGCAATCGTGAAGATGATAGTACCGGGGAGGCCTATACTGAGGGAGGCACTGTCTCGGAACATCCTAGGTGGTGGGCGGTCCAGGATCATGCCGCGACGGTGCCAATGAGGCGGCACGGTTAGAATGTCGCAAGGAGGACGTTGAATTTGACCTGACCGGTTCTTCTTAGGTTTTATATTTTATATTTATTTTTTTTGAAATGTGGTTTTCTCCGTTTTCGCCCTTCAGGGTGTGCTCCATGTGATTCTGCACCTGGGAAAAAAAACTTGGCCCAAAACTGGATCCGAACGGGGAAGTTATGGCCATTCAGATGCGTGCGCGGTGTCTTCGACCCCATCCGGCCAACGCTCCGGGACCTATCAGCACCGCAATCGTGAAGATGATAGTACCGGGGAGGCCTATACTGAGGGAGGCACTGTCTCGGAACATCCTAGGTGGTGGGCGGTCCAGGATCATGCCGCGACGGTGCCAATGAGGCGGCACGGTTAGAATGTCGCAAGGAGGACGTTGAATTTGACCTGACCGGTTCTTCTTAGGTTTTATATTTTATATTTATTTTTTTGAAATGTGGTTTTCTCCGTTTTCGCCCTTCAGGGTGTGCTCCATGTGATTCTGCACCTGGGAAAAAAAACGTGGCCCAAAACTGGATCCGAACGGGGAAGTTATGGCCATTCAGATGCGTGCGCGGTGTCTTCGACCCCATCCGGCCAACGCTCCGGGACCTATCAGCACCGCAATCGTGAAGATGATAGTACCGGGGAGGCCTATACTGAGGGAGGCACTGTCTCGGAACATCCTAGGTGGTGGGCGGTCCAGGATCATGCCGCGACGGTGCCAATGAGGCGGCACGGTTAGAATGTCGCAAGGAGGACGTTGAATTTGACCTGACCGGTTCTTCTTAGGTTTTATATTTTATATTTATTTTTTTGAAATGTGGTTTTCTCCGTTTTCGCCCTTCAGGGTGTGCTCCATGTGATTCTGCACCTGGGAAAAAAAACGTGGCCCAAAACTGGATCCGAACGGGGAAGTTATGGCCATTCAGATGCGTGCGCGGTGTCTTCGACCCCATCCGGCCAACGCTCCGGGACCTATCAGCACCGCAATCGTGAAGATGATAGTACCGGGGAGGCCTATACTGAGGGAGGCACTGTCTCGGAACATCCTAGGTGGTGGGCGGTCCAGGATCATGCCGCGACGGTGCCAATGAGGCGGCACGGTTAGAATGTCGCAAGGAGGACGTTGAATTTGACCTGACCGGTTCTTCTTAGGTTTTATATTTTATATTTATTTTTTTGAAATGTGGTTTTCTCCGTTTTCGCCCTTCAGGGTGTGCTCCATGTGATTCTGCACCTGGGAAAAAAAACGTGGCCCAAAACTGGATCCGAACGGGGAAGTTATGGCCATTCAGATGCGTGCGCGGTGTCTTCGACCCCATCCGGCCAACGCTCCGGGACCTATCAGCACCGCAATCGTGAAGATGATAGTACCGGGGAGGCCTATACTGAGGGAGGCACTGTCTCGGAACATCCTAGGTGGTGGGCGGTCCAGGATCATGCCGCGACGGTGCCAATGAGGCGGCACGGTTAGAATGTCGCAAGGAGGACGTTGAATTTGACCTGACCGGTTCTTCTTAGGTTTTATATTTTATATTTATTTTTTTGAAATGTGGTTTTCTCCGTTTTCGCCCTTCAGGGTGTGCTCCATGTGATTCTGCACCTGGGAAAAAAAACTTGGCCCAAAACTGGATCCGAACGGGGAAGTTATGGCCATTCAGATGCGTGCGCGGTGTCTTCGACCCCATCCGGCCAACGCTCCGGGACCTATCAGCACCGCAATCGTGAAGATGATAGTACCGGGGAGGCCTATACTGAGGGAGGCACTGTCTCGGAACATCCTAGGTGGTGGGCGGTCCAGGATCATGCCGCGACGGTGCCAATGAGGCGGCACGGTTAGAATGTCGCAAGGAGGACGTTGAATTTGACCTGACCGGTTCTTCTTAGGGTTTTATATTTTATATTTATTTTTTTGAAATGTGGTTTTCTCCGTTTCGCCCTTCAGGGTGTGCTCCATGTGATTCTGCACCTGGGAAAAAAAACGTGGCCCAAAACTGGATCCGAACGGGGAAGTTATGGCCATTCAGATGCGTGCGCGGTGTCTTCGACCCCATCCGGCCAACGCTCCGGGACCTATCAGCACCGCAATCGTGAAGATGATAGTACCGGGGAGGCCTATACTGAGGGAGGCACTGTCTCGGAACATCCTAGGTGGTGGGCGGTCCAGGATCATGCCGCGACGGTGCCAATGAGGCGGCACGGTTAGAATGTCGCAAGGAGGACGTTGAATTTGACCTGACCGGTTCTTCTTAGGTTTTATATTTTATATTTATTTTTTTTGAAATGTGGTTTTCTCCGTTTTCGCCCTTCAGGGTGTGCTCCATGTGATTCTGCACCTGGGAAAAAAAACTTGGCCCAAAACTGGATCCGAACGGGGAAGTTATGGCCATTCAGATGCGTGCGCGGTGTCTTCGACCCCATCCGGCCAACGCTCCGGGACCTATCAGCACCGCAATCGTGAAGATGATAGTACCGGGGAGGCCTATACTGAGGGAGGCACTGTCTCGGAACATCCTAGGTGGTGGGCGGTCCAGGATCATGCCGCGACGGTGCCAATGAGGCGGCACGGTTAGAATGTCGCAAGGAGGACGTTGAATTTGACCTGACCGGTTCTTCTTAGGTTTTATATTTTATATTTATTTTTTTGAAATGTGGTTTTCTCCGTTTTCGCCCTTCAGGGTGTGCTCCATGTGATTCTGCACCTGGGAAAAAAAACGTGGCCCAAAACTGGATCCGAACGGGGAAGTTATGGCCATTCAGATGCGTGCGCGGTGTCTTCGACCCCATCCGGCCAACGCTCCGGGACCTATCAGCACCGCAATCGTGAAGATGATAGTACCGGGGAGGCCTATACTGAGGGAGGCACTGTCTCGGAACATCCTAGGTGGTGGGCGGTCCAGGATCATGCCGCGACGGTGCCAATGAGGCGGCACGGTTAGAATGTCGCAAGGAGGACGTTGAATTTGACCTGACCGGTTCTTCTTAGGTTTTATATTTTATATTTATTTTTTTGAAATGTGGTTTTCTCCGTTTTCGCCCTTCAGGGTGTGCTCCATGTGATTCTGCACCTGGGAAAAAAAACGTGGCCCAAAACTGGATCCGAACGGGGAAGTTATGGCCATTCAGATGCGTGCGCGGTGTCTTCGACCCCATCCGGCCAACGCTCCGGGACCTATCAGCACCGCAATCGTGAAGATGATAGTACCGGGGAGGCCTATACTGAGGGAGGCACTGTCTCGGAACATCCTAGGTGGTGGGCGGTCCAGGATCATGCCGCGACGGTGCCAATGAGGCGGCACGGTTAGAATGTCGCAAGGAGGACGTTGAATTTGACCTGACCGGTTCTTCTTAGGTTTTATATTTTATATTTATTTTTTTGAAAT
Source organism: Paspalum vaginatum (assembly GCA_030272315.1). Taxonomy (NCBI): domain Eukaryota; kingdom Viridiplantae; phylum Streptophyta; class Magnoliopsida; order Poales; family Poaceae; genus Paspalum; species Paspalum vaginatum. The sequence goes on from JAMSGZ010000101.1 coordinate 12,782, forward strand.
GTGGTTTTCTCCGTTTTCGCCCTTCAGGGTGTGCTCCATGTGATTCTGCACCTGGGAAAAAAAACGTGGCCCAAAACTGGATCCGAACGGGGAAGTTATGGCCATTCAGATGCGTGCGCGGTGTCTTCGACCCCATCCGGCCAACGCTCCGGGACCTATCAGCACCGCAATCGTGAAGATGATAGTACCGGGGAGGCCTATACTGAGGGAGGCACTGTCTCGGAACATCCTAGGTGGTGGGCGGTCCAGGATCATGCCGCGACGGTGCCAATGAGGCGGCACGGTTAGAATGTCGCAAGGAGGACGTTGAATTTGACCTGACCGGTTCTTCTTAGGTTTTATATTTTATATTTATTTTTTTGAAATGTGGTTTTCTCCGTTTTCGCCCTTCAGGGTGTGCTCCATGTGATTCTGCACCTGGGAAAAAAAACTTGGCCCAAAACTGGATCCGAACGGGGAAGTTATGGCCATTCAGATGCGTGCGCGGTGTCTTCGACCCCATCCGGCCAACGCTCCGGGACCTATCAGCACCGCAATCGTGAAGATGATAGTACCGGGGAGGCCTATACTGAGGGAGGCACTGTCTCGGAACATCCTAGGTGGTGGGCGGTCCAGGATCATGCCGCGACGGTGCCAATGAGGCGGCACGGTTAGAATGTCGCAAGGAGGACGTTGAATTTGACCTGACCGGTTCTTCTTAGGTTTTATATTTTATATTTATTTTTTTGAAATGTGGTTTTCTCCGTTTTCGCCCTTCAGGGTGTGCTCCATGTGATTCTGCACCTGGGAAAAAAAACTTGGCCCAAAACTGGATCCGAACGGGGAAGTTATGGCCATTCAGATGCGTGCGCGGTGTCTTCGACCCCATCCGGCCAACGCTCCGGGACCTATCAGCACCGCAATCGTGAAGATGATAGTACCGGGGAGGCCTATACTGAGGGAGGCACTGTCTCGGAACATCCTAGGTGGTGGGCGGTCCAGGATCATGCCGCGACGGTGCCAATGAGGCGGCACGGTTAGAATGTCGCAAGGAGGACGTTGAATTTGACCTGACCGGTTCTTCTTAGGTTTTATATTTTATATTTATTTTTTTTGAAATGTGGTTTTCTCCGTTTTCGCCCTTCAGGGTGTGCTCCATGTGATTCTGCACCTGGGAAAAAAAACTTGGCCCAAAACTGGATCCGAACGGGGAAGTTATGGCCATTCAGATGCGTGCGCGGTGTCTTCGACCCCATCCGGCCAACGCTCCGGGACCTATCAGCACCGCAATCGTGAAGATGATAGTACCGGGGAGGCCTATACTGAGGGAGGCACTGTCTCGGAACATCCTAGGTGGTGGGCGGTCCAGGATCATGCCGCGACGGTGCCAATGAGGCGGCACGGTTAGAATGTCGCAAGGAGGACGTTGAATTTGACCTGACCGGTTCTTCTTAGGTTTTATATTTTATATTTATTTTTTTGAAATGTGGTTTTCTCCGTTTTCGCCCTTCAGGGTGTGCTCCATGTGATTCTGCACCTGGGAAAAAAAACGTGGCCCAAAACTGGATCCGAACGGGGAAGTTATGGCCATTCAGATGCGTGCGCGGTGTCTTCGACCCCATCCGGCCAACGCTCCGGGACCTATCAGCACCGCAATCGTGAAGATGATAGTACCGGGGAGGCCTATACTGAGGGAGGCACTGTCTCGGAACATCCTAGGTGGTGGGCGGTCCAGGATCATGCCGCGACGGTGCCAATGAGGCGGCACGGTTAGAATGTCGCAAGGAGGACGTTGAATTTGACCTGACCGGTTCTTCTTAGGTTTTATATTTTATATTTATTTTTTTGAAATGTGGTTTTCTCCGTTTTCGCCCTTCAGGGTGTGCTCCATGTGATTCTGCACCTGGGAAAAAAAACTTGGCCCAAAACTGGATCCGAACGGGGAAGTTATGGCCATTCAGATGCGTGCGCGGTGTCTTCGACCCCATCCGGCCAACGCTCCGGGACCTATCAGCACCGCAATCGTGAAGATGATAGTACCGGGGAGGCCTATACTGAGGGAGGCACTGTCTCGGAACATCCTAGGTGGTGGGCGGTCCAGGATCATGCCGCGACGGTGCCAATGAGGCGGCACGGTTAGAATGTCGCAAGGAGGACGTTGAATTTGACCTGACCGGTTCTTCTTAGGTTTTATATTTTATATTTATTTTTTTGAAATGTGGTTTTCTCCGTTTTCGCCCTTCAGGGTGTGCTCCATGTGATTCTGCACCTGGGAAAAAAAACTTGGCCCAAAACTGGATCCGAACGGGGAAGTTATGGCCATTCAGATGCGTGCGCGGTGTCTTCGACCCCATCCGGCCAACGCTCCGGGACCTATCAGCACCGCAATCGTGAAGATGATAGTACCGGGGAGGCCTATACTGAGGGAGGCACTGTCTCGGAACATCCTAGGTGGTGGGCGGTCCAGGATCATGCCGCGACGGTGCCAATGAGGCGGCACGGTTAGAATGTCGCAAGGAGGACGTTGAATTTGACCTGACCGGTTCTTCTTAGGTTTTATATTTTATATTTATTTTTTTGAAATGTGGTTTTCTCCGTTTCGCCCTTCAGGGTGTGCTCCATGTGATTCTGCACCTGGGAAAAAAAACTTGGCCCAAAACTGGATCCGAACGGGGAAGTTATGGCCATTCAGATGCGTGCGCGGTGTCTTCGACCCCATCCGGCCAACGCTCCGGGACCTATCAGCACCGCAATCGTGAAGATGATAGTACCGGGGAGGCCTATACTGAGGGAGGCACTGTCTCGGAACATCCTAGGTGGTGGGCGGTCCAGGATCATGCCGCGACGGTGCCAATGAGGCGGCACGGTTAGAATGTCGCAAGGAGGACGTTGAATTTGACCTGACCGGTTCTTCTTAGGTTTTATATTTTATATTTATTTTTTTGAAATGTGGTTTTCTCCGTTTTCGCCCTTCAGGGTGTGCTCCATGTGATTCTGCACCTGGGAAAAAAAACGTGGCCCAAAACTGGATCCGAACGGGGAAGTTATGGCCATTCAGATGCGTGCGCGGTGTCTTCGACCCCATCCGGCCAACGCTCCGGGACCTATCAGCACCGCAATCGTGAAGATGATAGTACCGGGGAGGCCTATACTGAGGGAGGCACTGTCTCGGAACATCCTAGGTGGTGGGCGGTCCAGGATCATGCCGCGACGGTGCCAATGAGGCGGCACGGTTAGAATGTCGCAAGGAGGACGTTGAATTTGACCTGACCGGTTCTTCTTAGGTTTTATATTTTATATTTATTTTTTTGAAATGTGGTTTTCTCCGTTTTCGCCCTTCAGGGTGTGCTCCATGTGATTCTGCACCTGGGAAAAAAAACTTGGCCCAAAACTGGATCCGAACGGGGAAGTTATGGCCATTCAGATGCGTGCGCGGTGTCTTCGACCCCATCCGGCCAACGCTCCGGGACCTATCAGCACCGCAATCGTGAAGATGATAGTACCGGGGAGGCCTATACTGAGGGAGGCACTGTCTCGGAACATCCTAGGTGGTGGGCGGTCCAGGATCATGCCGCGACGGTGCCAATGAGGCGGCACGGTTAGAATGTCGCAAGGAGGACGTTGAATTTGACCTGACCGGTTCTTCTTAGGTTTTATATTTTATATTTATTTTTTTGAAATGTGGTTTTCTCCGTTTTCGCCCTTCAGGGTGTGCTCCATGTGATTCTGCACCTGGGAAAAAAAACTTGGCCCAAAACTGGATCCGAACGGGGAAGTTATGGCCATTCAGATGCGTGCGCGGTGTCTTCGACCCCATCCGGCCAACGCTCCGGGACCTATCAGCACCGCAATCGTGAAGATGATAGTACCGGGGAGGCCTATACTGAGGGAGGCACTGTCTCGGAACATCCTAGGTGGTGGGCGGTCCAGGATCATGCCGCGACGGTGCCAATGAGGCGGCACGGTTAGAATGTCGCAAGGAGGACGTTGAATTTGACCTGACCGGTTCTTCTTAGGTTTTATATTTTATATTTATTTTTTTGAAATGTGGTTTTCTCCGTTTTCGCCCTTCAGGGTGTGCTCCATGTGATTCTGCACCTGGGAAAAAAAACTTGGCCCAAAACTGGATCCGAACGGGGAAGTTATGGCCATTCAGATGCGTGCGCGGTGTCTTCGACCCCATCCGGCCAACGCTCCGGGACCTATCAGCACCGCAATCGTGAAGATGATAGTACCGGGGAGGCCTATACTGAGGGAGGCACTGTCTCGGAACATCCTAGGTGGTGGGCGGTCCAGGATCATGCCGCGACGGTGCCAATGAGGCGGCACGGTTAGAATGTCGCAAGGAGGACGTTGAATTTGACCTGACCGGTTCTTCTTAGGTTTTATATTTTATATTTATTTTTTTGAAATGTGGTTTTCTCCGTTTCGCCCTTCAGGGTGTGCTCCATGTGATTCTGCACCTGGGAAAAAAAACGTGGCCCAAAACTGGATCCGAACGGGGAAGTTATGGCCATTCAGATGCGTGCGCGGTGTCTTCGACCCCATCCGGCCAACGCTCCGGGACCTATCAGCACCGCAATCGTGAAGATGATAGTACCGGGGAGGCCTATACTGAGGGAGGCACTGTCTCGGAACATCCTAGGTGGTGGGCGGTCCAGGATCATGCCGCGACGGTGCCAATGAGGCGGCACGGTTAGAATGTCGCAAGGAGGACGTTGAATTTGACCTGACCGGTTCTTCTTAGGTTTTATATTTTATATTTATTTTTTTGAAATGTGGTTTTCTCCGTTTTCGCCCTTCAGGGTGTGCTCCATGTGATTCTGCACCTGGGAAAAAAAACGTGGCCCAAAACTGGATCCGAACGGGGAAGTTATGGCCATTCAGATGCGTGCGCGGTGTCTTCGACCCCATCCGGCCAACGCTCCGGGACCTATCAGCACCGCAATCGTGAAGATGATAGTACCGGGGAGGCCTATACTGAGGGAGGCACTGTCTCGGAACATCCTAGGTGGTGGGCGGTCCAGGATCATGCCGCGACGGTGCCAATGAGGCGGCACGGTTAGAATGTCGCAAGGAGGACGTTGAATTTGACCTGACCGGTTCTTCTTAGGGTTTTATATTTTATATTTATTTTTTTGAAATGTGGTTTTCTCCGTTTTCGCCCTTCAGGGTGTGCTCCATGTGATTCTGCACCTGGGAAAAAAAACGTGGCCCAAAACTGGATCCGAACGGGGAAGTTATGGCCATTCAGATGCGTGCGCGGTGTCTTCGACCCCATCCGGCCAACGCTCCGGGACCTATCAGCACCGCAATCGTGAAGATGATAGTACCGGGGAGGCCTATACTGAGGGAGGCACTGTCTCGGAACATCCTAGGTGGTGGGCGGTCCAGGATCATGCCGCGACGGTGCCAATGAGGCGGCACGGTTAGAATGTCGCAAGGAGGACGTTGAATTTGACCTGACCGGTTCTTCTTAGGTTTTATATTTTATATTTATTTTTTTGAAATGTGGTTTTCTCCGTTTTCGCCCTTCAGGGTGTGCTCCATGTGATTCTGCACCTGGGAAAAAAAACGTGGCCCAAAACTGGATCCGAACGGGGAAGTTATGGCCATTCAGATGCGTGCGCGGTGTCTTCGACCCCATCCGGCCAACGCTCCGGGACCTATCAGCACCGCAATCGTGAAGATGATAGTACCGGGGAGGCCTATACTGAGGGAGGCACTGTCTCGGAACATCCTAGGTGGTGGGCGGTCCAGGATCATGCCGCGACGGTGCCAATGAGGCGGCACGGTTAGAATGTCGCAAGGAGGACGTTGAATTTGACCTGACCGGTTCTTCTTAGGTTTTATATTTTATATTTATTTTTTTGAAATGTGGTTTTCTCCGTTTTCGCCCTTCAGGGTGTGCTCCATGTGATTCTGCACCTGGGAAAAAAAACGTGGCCCAAAACTGGATCCGAACGGGGAAGTTATGGCCATTCAGATGCGTGCGCGGTGTCTTCGACCCCATCCGGCCAACGCTCCGGGACCTATCAGCACCGCAATCGTGAAGATGATAGTACCGGGGAGGCCTATACTGAGGGAGGCACTGTCTCGGAACATCCTAGGTGGTGGGCGGTCCAGGATCATGCCGCGACGGTGCCAATGAGGCGGCACGGTTAGAATGTCGCAAGGAGGACGTTGAATTTGACCTGACCGGTTCTTCTTAGGTTTTATATTTTATATTTATTTTTTTGAAATGTGGTTTTCTCCGTTTTCGCCCTTCAGGGTGTGCTCCATGTGATTCTGCACCTGGGAAAAAAAACGTGGCCCAAAACTGGATCCGAACGGGGAAGTTATGGCCATTCAGATGCGTGCGCGGTGTCTTCGACCCCATCCGGCCAACGCTCCGGGACCTATCAGCACCGCAATCGTGAAGATGATAGTACCGGGGAGGCCTATACTGAGGGAGGCACTGTCTCGGAACATCCTAGGTGGTGGGCGGTCCAGGATCATGCCGCGACGGTGCCAATGAGGCGGCACGGTTAGAATGTCGCAAGGAGGACGTTGAATTTGACCTGACCGGTTCTTCTTAGGTTTTATATTTTATATTTATTTTTTTGAAATGTGGTTTTCTCCGTTTTCGCCCTTCAGGGTGTGCTCCATGTGATTCTGCACCTGGGAAAAAAAACTTGGCCCAAAACTGGATCCGAACGGGGAAGTTATGGCCATTCAGATGCGTGCGCGGTGTCTTCGACCCCATCCGGCCAACGCTCCGGGACCTATCAGCACCGCAATCGTGAAGATGATAGTACCGGGGAGGCCTATACTGAGGGAGGCACTGTCTCGGAACATCCTAGGTGGTGGGCGGTCCAGGATCATGCCGCGACGGTGCCAATGAGGCGGCACGGTTAGAATGTCGCAAGGAGGACGTTGAATTTGACCTGACCGGTTCTTCTTAGGGTTTTATATTTTATATTTATTTTTTTGAAATGTGGTTTTCTCCGTTTTCGCCCTTCAGGGTGTGCTCCATGTGATTCTGCACCTGGGAAAAAAAACGTGGCCCAAAACTGGATCCGAACGGGGAAGTTATGGCCATTCAGATGCGTGCGCGGTGTCTTCGACCCCATCCGGCCAACGCTCCGGGACCTATCAGCACCGCAATCGTGAAGATGATAGTACCGGGGAGGCCTATACTGAGGGAGGCACTGTCTCGGAACATCCTAGGTGGTGGGCGGTCCAGGATCATGCCGCGACGGTGCCAATGAGGCGGCACGGTTAGAATGTCGCAAGGAGGACGTTGAATTTGACCTGACCGGTTCTTCTTAGGTTTTATATTTTATATTTATTTTTTTTGAAATGTGGTTTTCTCCGTTTTCGCCCTTCAGGGTGTGCTCCATGTGATTCTGCACCTGGGAAAAAAAACGTGGCCCAAAACTGGATCCGAACGGGGAAGTTATGGCCATTCAGATGCGTGCGCGGTGTCTTCGACCCCATCCGGCCAACGCTCCGGGACCTATCAGCACCGCAATCGTGAAGATGATAGTACCGGGGAGGCCTATACTGAGGGAGGCACTGTCTCGGAACATCCTAGGTGGTGGGCGGTCCAGGATCATGCCGCGACGGTGCCAATGAGGCGGCACGGTTAGAATGTCGCAAGGAGGACGTTGAATTTGACCTGACCGGTTCTTCTTAGGTTTTATATTTTATATTTATTTTTTTTGAAATGTGGTTTTCTCCGTTTTCGCCCTTCAGGGTGTGCTCCATGTGATTCTGCACCTGGGAAAAAAAACTTGGCCCAAAACTGGATCCGAACGGGGAAGTTATGGCCATTCAGATGCGTGCGCGGTGTCTTCGACCCCATCCGGCCAACGCTCCGGGACCTATCAGCACCGCAATCGTGAAGATGATAGTACCGGGGAGGCCTATACTGAGGGAGGCACTGTCTCGGAACATCCTAGGTGGTGGGCGGTCCAGGATCATGCCGCGACGGTGCCAATGAGGCGGCACGGTTAGAATGTCGCAAGGAGGACGTTGAATTTGACCTGACCGGTTCTTCTTAGGTTTTATATTTTATATTTATTTTTTTGAAATGTGGTTTTCTCCGTTTTCGCCCTTCAGGGTGTGCTCCATGTGATTCTGCACCTGGGAAAAAAAACGTGGCCCAAAACTGGATCCGAACGGGGAAGTTATGGCCATTCAGATGCGTGCGCGGTGTCTTCGACCCCATCCGGCCAACGCTCCGGGACCTATCAGCACCGCAATCGTGAAGATGATAGTACCGGGGAGGCCTATACTGAGGGAGGCACTGTCTCGGAACATCCTAGGTGGTGGGCGGTCCAGGATCATGCCGCGACGGTGCCAATGAGGCGGCACGGTTAGAATGTCGCAAGGAGGACGTTGAATTTGACCTGACCGGTTCTTCTTAGGTTTTATATTTTATATTTATTTTTTTGAAATGTGGTTTTCTCCGTTTTCGCCCTTCAGGGTGTGCTCCATGTGATTCTGCACCTGGGAAAAAAAACGTGGCCCAAAACTGGATCCGAACGGGGAAGTTATGGCCATTCAGATGCGTGCGCGGTGTCTTCGACCCCATCCGGCCAACGCTCCGGGACCTATCAGCACCGCAATCGTGAAGATGATAGTACCGGGGAGGCCTATACTGAGGGAGGCACTGTCTCGGAACATCCTAGGTGGTGGGCGGTCCAGGATCATGCCGCGACGGTGCCAATGAGGCGGCACGGTTAGAATGTCGCAAGGAGGACGTTGAATTTGACCTGACCGGTTCTTCTTAGGTTTTATATTTTATATTTATTTTTTTTGAAATGTGGTTTTCTCCGTTTCGCCCTTCAGGGTGTGCTCCATGTGATTCTGCACCTGGGAAAAAAAACTTGGCCCAAAACTGGATCCGAACGGGGAAGTTATGGCCATTCAGATGCGTGCGCGGTGTCTTCGACCCCATCCGGCCAACGCTCCGGGACCTATCAGCACCGCAATCGTGAAGATGATAGTACCGGGGAGGCCTATACTGAGGGAGGCACTGTCTCGGAACATCCTAGGTGGTGGGCGGTCCAGGATCATGCCGCGACGGTGCCAATGAGGCGGCACGGTTAGAATGTCGCAAGGAGGACGTTGAATTTGACCTGACCGGTTCTTCTTAGGTTTTATATTTTATATTTATTTTTTTGAAATGTGGTTTTCTCCGTTTTCGCCCTTCAGGGTGTGCTCCATGTGATTCTGCACCTGGGAAAAAAAACGTGGCCCAAAACTGGATCCGAACGGGGAAGTTATGGCCATTCAGATGCGTGCGCGGTGTCTTCGACCCCATCCGGCCAACGCTCCGGGACCTATCAGCACCGCAATCGTGAAGATGATAGTACCGGGGAGGCCTATACTGAGGGAGGCACTGTCTCGGAACATCCTAGGTGGTGGGCGGTCCAGGATCATGCCGCGACGGTGCCAATGAGGCGGCACGGTTAGAATGTCGCAAGGAGGACGTTGAATTTGACCTGACCGGTTCTTCTTAGGGTTTTATATTTTATATTTATTTTTTTTGAAATGTGGTTTTCTCCGTTTTCGCCCTTCAGGGTGTGCTCCATGTGATTCTGCACCTGGGAAAAAAAACTTGGCCCAAAACTGGATCCGAACGGGGAAGTTATGGCCATTCAGATGCGTGCGCGGTGTCTTCGACCCCATCCGGCCAACGCTCCGGGACCTATCAGCACCGCAATCGTGAAGATGATAGTACCGGGGAGGCCTATACTGAGGGAGGCACTGTCTCGGAACATCCTAGGTGGTGGGCGGTCCAGGATCATGCCGCGACGGTGCCAATGAGGCGGCACGGTTAGAATGTCGCAAGGAGGACGTTGAATTTGACCTGACCGGTTCTTCTTAGGGTTTTATATTTTATATTTATTTTTTTTGAAATGTGGTTTTCTCCGTTTCGCCCTTCAGGGTGTGCTCCATGTGATTCTGCACCTGGGAAAAAAAACGTGGCCCAAAACTGGATCCGAACGGGGAAGTTATGGCCATTCAGATGCGTGCGCGGTGTCTTCGACCCCATCCGGCCAACGCTCCGGGACCTATCAGCACCGCAATCGTGAAGATGATAGTACCGGGGAGGCCTATACTGAGGGAGGCACTGTCTCGGAACATCCTAGGTGGTGGGCGGTCCAGGATCATGCCGCGACGGTGCCAATGAGGCGGCACGGTTAGAATGTCGCAAGGAGGACGTTGAATTTGACCTGACCGGTTCTTCTTAGGTTTTATATTTTATATTTATTTTTTTTGAAATGTGGTTTTCTCCGTTTTCGCCCTTCAGGGTGTGCTCCATGTGATTCTGCACCTGGGAAAAAAAACGTGGCCCAAAACTGGATCCGAACGGGGAAGTTATGGCCATTCAGATGCGTGCGCGGTGTCTTCGACCCCATCCGGCCAACGCTCCGGGACCTATCAGCACCGCAATCGTGAAGATGATAGTACCGGGGAGGCCTATACTGAGGGAGGCACTGTCTCGGAACATCCTAGGTGGTGGGCGGTCCAGGATCATGCCGCGACGGTGCCAATGAGGCGGCACGGTTAGAATGTCGCAAGGAGGACGTTGAATTTGACCTGACCGGTTCTTCTTAGGGTTTTATATTTTATATTTATTTTTTTGAAATGTGGTTTTCTCCGTTTCGCCCTTCAGGGTGTGCTCCATGTGATTCTGCACCTGGGAAAAAAAACGTGGCCCAAAACTGGATCCGAACGGGGAAGTTATGGCCATTCAGATGCGTGCGCGGTGTCTTCGACCCCATCCGGCCAACGCTCCGGGACCTATCAGCACCGCAATCGTGAAGATGATAGTACCGGGGAGGCCTATACTGAGGGAGGCACTGTCTCGGAACATCCTAGGTGGTGGGCGGTCCAGGATCATGCCGCGACGGTGCCAATGAGGCGGCACGGTTAGAATGTCGCAAGGAGGACGTTGAATTTGACCTGACCGGTTCTTCTTAGGTTTTATATTTTATATTTATTTTTTTTGAAATGTGGTTTTCTCCGTTTTCGCCCTTCAGGGTGTGCTCCATGTGATTCTGCACCTGGGAAAAAAAACGTGGCCCAAAACTGGATCCGAACGGGGAAGTTATGGCCATTCAGATGCGTGCGCGGTGTCTTCGACCCCATCCGGCCAACGCTCCGGGACCTATCAGCACCGCAATCGTGAAGATGATAGTACCGGGGAGGCCTATACTGAGGGAGGCACTGTCTCGGAACATCCTAGGTGGTGGGCGGTCCAGGATCATGCCGCGACGGTGCCAATGAGGCGGCACGGTTAGAATGTCGCAAGGAGGACGTTGAATTTGACCTGACCGGTTCTTCTTAGGTTTTATATTTTATATTTATTTTTTTTGAAATGTGGTTTTCTCCGTTTTCGCCCTTCAGGGTGTGCTCCATGTGATTCTGCACCTGGGAAAAAAAACGTGGCCCAAAACTGGATCCGAACGGGGAAGTTATGGCCATTCAGATGCGTGCGCGGTGTCTTCGACCCCATCCGGCCAACGCTCCGGGACCTATCAGCACCGCAATCGTGAAGATGATAGTACCGGGGAGGCCTATACTGAGGGAGGCACTGTCTCGGAACATCCTAGGTGGTGGGCGGTCCAGGATCATGCCGCGACGGTGCCAATGAGGCGGCACGGTTAGAATGTCGCAAGGAGGACGTTGAATTTGACCTGACCGGTTCTTCTTAGGTTTTATATTTTATATTTATTTTTTTTGAAATGTGGTTTTCTCCGTTCTCGCCCTTCAGGGTGTGCTCCATGTGATTCTGCACCTGGGAAAAAAAACGTGGCCCAAAACTGGATCCGAACGGGGAAGTTATGGCCATTCAGATGCGTGCGCGGTGTCTTCGACCCCATCCGGCCAACGCTCCGGGACCTATCAGCACCGCAATCGTGAAGATGATAGTACCGGGGAGGCCTATACTGAGGGAGGCACTGTCTCGGAACATCCTAGGTGGTGGGCGGTCCAGGATCATGCCGCGACGGTGCCAATGAGGCGGCACGGTTAGAATGTCGCAAGGAGGACGTTGAATTTGACCTGACCGGTTCTTCTTAGGTTTTATATTTTATATTTATTTTTTTTGAAATGTGGTTTTCTCCGTTTTCGCCCTTCAGGGTGTGCTCCATGTGATTCTGCACCTGGGAAAAAAAACTTGGCCCAAAACTGGATCCGAACGGGGAAGTTATGGCCATTCAGATGCGTGCGCGGTGTCTTCGACCCCATCCGGCCAACGCTCCGGGACCTATCAGCACCGCAATCGTGAAGATGATAGTACCGGGGAGGCCTATACTGAGGGAGGCACTGTCTCGGAACATCCTAGGTGGTGGGCGGTCCAGGATCATGCCGCGACGGTGCCAATGAGGCGGCACGGTTAGAATGTCGCAAGGAGGACGTTGAATTTGACCTGACCGGTTCTTCTTAGGTTTTATATTTTATATTTATTTTTTTTGAAATGTGGTTTTCTCCGTTTTCGCCCTTCAGGGTGTGCTCCATGTGATTCTGCACCTGGGAAAAAAAACGTGGCCCAAAACTGGATCCGAACGGGGAAGTTATGGCCATTCAGATGCGTGCGCGGTGTCTTCGACCCCATCCGGCCAACGCTCCGGGACCTATCAGCACCGCAATCGTGAAGATGATAGTACCGGGGAGGCCTATACTGAGGGAGGCACTGTCTCGGAACATCCTAGGTGGTGGGCGGTCCAGGATCATGCCGCGACGGTGCCAATGAGGCGGCACGGTTAGAATGTCGCAAGGAGGACGTTGAATTTGACCTGACCGGTTCTTCTTAGGTTTTATATTTTATATTTATTTTTTTTGAAATGTGGTTTTCTCCGTTTTCGCCCTTCAGGGTGTGCTCCATGTGATTCTGCACCTGGGAAAAAAAACGTGGCCCAAAACTGGATCCGAACGGGGAAGTTATGGCCATTCAGATGCGTGCGCGGTGTCTTCGACCCCATCCGGCCAACGCTCCGGGACCTATCAGCACCGCAATCGTGAAGATGATAGTACCGGGGAGGCCTATACTGAGGGAGGCACTGTCTCGGAACATCCTAGGTGGTGGGCGGTCCAGGATCATGCCGCGACGGTGCCAATGAGGCGGCACGGTTAGAATGTCGCAAGGAGGACGTTGAATTTGACCTGACCGGTTCTTCTTAGGTTTTATATTTTATATTTATTTTTTTTGAAATGTGGTTTTCTCCGTTTTCGCCCTTCAGGGTGTGCTCCATGTGATTCTGCACCTGGGAAAAAAAACTTGGCCCAAAACTGGATCCGAACGGGGAAGTTATGGCCATTCAGATGCGTGCGCGGTGTCTTCGACCCCATCCGGCCAACGCTCCGGGACCTATCAGCACCGCAATCGTGAAGATGATAGTACCGGGGAGGCCTATACTGAGGGAGGCACTGTCTCGGAACATCCTAGGTGGTGGGCGGTCCAGGATCATGCCGCGACGGTGCCAATGAGGCGGCACGGTTAGAATGTCGCAAGGAGGACGTTGAATTTGACCTGACCGGTTCTTCTTAGGGTTTTATATTTTATATTTATTTTTTTTGAAATGTGGTTTTCTCCGTTCTCGCCCTTCAGGGTGTGCTCCATGTGATTCTGCACCTGGGAAAAAAACTTGGCCCAAAACTGGATCCGAACGGGGAAGTTATGGCCATTCAGATGCGTGCGCGGTGTCTTCGACCCCATCCGGCCAACGCTCCGGGACCTATCAGCACCGCAATCGTGAAGATGATAGTACCGGGGAGGCCTATACTGAGGGAGGCACTGTCTCGGAACATCCTAGGTGGTGGGCGGTCCAGGATCATGCCGCGACGGTGCCAATGAGGCGGCACGGTTAGAATGTCGCAAGGAGGACGTTGAATTTGACCTGACCGGTTCTTCTTAGGGTTTTATATTTTATATTTATTTTTTTTGAAATGTGGTTTTCTCCGTTCTCGCCCTTCAGGGTGTGCTCCATGTGATTCTGCACCTGGGAAAAAAAACGTGGCCCAAAACTGGATCCGAACGGGGAAGTTATGGCCATTCAGATGCGTGCGCGGTGTCTTCGACCCCATCCGGCCAACGCTCCGGGACCTATCAGCACCGCAATCGTGAAGATGATAGTACCGGGGAGGCCTATACTGAGGGAGGCACTGTCTCGGAACATCCTAGGTGGTGGGCGGTCCAGGATCATGCCGCGACGGTGCCAATGAGGCGGCACGGTTAGAATGTCGCAAGGAGGACGTTGAATTTGACCTGACCGGTTCTTCTTGGGTTTTATATTTTATATTTATTTTTTTTGAAATGTGGTTTTCTCCGTTCTCGCCCTTCAGGGTGTGCTCCATGTGATTCTGCACCTGGGAAAAAAACGTGGCCCAAAACTGGATCCGAACGGGGAAGTTATGGCCATTCAGATGCGTGCGCGGTGTCTTCGACCCCATCCGGCCAACGCTCCGGGACCTATCAGCACCGCAATCGTGAAGATGATAGTACCGGGGAGGCCTATACTGAGGGAGGCACTGTCTCGGAACATCCTAGGTGGTGGGCGGTCCAGGATCATGCCGCGACGGTGCCAATGAGGCGGCACGGTTAGAATGTCGCAAGGAGGACGTTGAATTTGACCTGACCGGTTCTTCTTAGGTTTTATATTTTATATTTATTTTTTTTGAAATGTGGTTTTCTCCGTTTTCGCCCTTCAGGGTGTGCTCCATGTGATTCTGCACCTGGGAAAAAAAACTTGGCCCAAAACTGGATCCGAACGGGGAAGTTATGGCCATTCAGATGCGTGCGCGGTGTCTTCGACCCCATCCGGCCAACGCTCCGGGACCTATCAGCACCGCAATCGTGAAGATGATAGTACCGGGGAGGCCTATACTGAGGGAGGCACTGTCTCGGAACATCCTAGGTGGTGGGCGGTCCAGGATCATGCCGCGACGGTGCCAATGAGGCGGCACGGTTAGAATGTCGCAAGGAGGACGTTGAATTTGACCTGACCGGTTCTTCTTGGGTTTTATATTTTATATTTATTTTTTTTGAAATGTGGTTTTCTCCGTTCTCGCCCTTCAGGGTGTGCTCCATGTGATTCTGCACCTGGGAAAAAAACGTGGCCCAAAACTGGATCCGAACGGGGAAGTTATGGCCATTCAGATGCGTGCGCGGTGTCTTCGACCCCATCCGGCCAACGCTCCGGGACCTATCAGCACCGCAATCGTGAAGATGATAGTACCGGGGAGGCCTATACTGAGGGAGGCACTGTCTCGGAACATCCTAGGTGGTGGGCGGTCCAGGATCATGCCGCGACGGTGCCAATGAGGCGGCACGGTTAGAATGTCGCAAGGAGGACGTTGAATTTGACCTGACCGGTTCTTCTTGGGTTTTATATTTTATATTTATTTTTTTTGAAATGTGGTTTTCTCCGTTTTCGCCCTTCAGGGTGTGCTCCATGTGATTCTGCACCTGGGAAAAAAACGTGGCCCAAAACTGGATCCGAACGGGGAAGTTATGGCCATTCAGATGCGTGCGCGGTGTCTTCGACCCCATCCGGCCAACGCTCCGGGACCTATCAGCACCGGAATCGTGAAGATGATAGTACCGGGGAGGCCTATACTGAGGGAGGCACTGTCTCGGAACATCCTAGGTGGTGGGCGGTCCAGGATCATGCCGCGACGGTGCCAATGAGGCGGCACGGTTAGAATGTCGCAAGGAGGACGTTGAATTTGACCTGACCGGTTCTTCTTAGGTTTTATATTTTATATTTATTTTTTTTGAAATGTGGTTTTCTCCGTTTCTCGCCCTTCAGGGTGTGCTCCATGTGATTCTGCACCTGGGAAAAAAACGTGGCCCAAAACTGGATCCGAACGGGGAAGTTATGGCCATTCAGATGCGTGCGCGGTGTCTTCGACCCCATCCGGCCAACGCTCCGGGACCTATCAGCACCGCAATCGTGAAGATGATAGTACCGGGGAGGCCTATACTGAGGGAGGCACTGTCTCGGAACATCCTAGGTGGTGGGCGGTCCAGGATCATGCCGCGACGGTGCCAATGAGGCGGCACGGTTAGAATGTCGCAAGGAGGACGTTGAATTTGACCTGACCGGTTCTTCTTAGGGTTTTATATTTTATATTTATTTTTTTTGAAATGTGGTTTTCTCCGTTTCTCGCCCTTCAGGGTGTGCTCCATGTGATTCTGCACCTGGGAAAAAAACGTGGCCCAAAACTGGATCCGAACGGGGAAGTTATGGCCATTCAGATGCGTGCGCGGTGTCTTCGACCCCATCCGGCCAACGCTCCGGGACCTATCAGCACCGCAATCGTGAAGATGATAGTACCGGGGAGGCCTATACTGAGGGAGGCACTGTCTCGGAACATCCTAGGTGGTGGGCGGTCCAGGATCATGCCGCGACGGTGCCAATGAGGCGGCACGGTTAGAATGTCGCAAGGAGGACGTTGAATTTGACCTGACCGGTTCTTCTTGGGTTTTATATTTTATATTTATTTTTTTTGAAATGTGGTTTTCTCCGTTTCTCGCCCTTCAGGGTGTGCTCCATGTGATTCTGCACCTGGGAAAAAAAACTTGGCCCAAAACTGGATCCGAACGGGGAAGTTATGGCCATTCAGATGCGTGCGCGGTGTCTTCGACCCCATCCGGCCAACGCTCCGGGACCTATCAGCACCGCAATCGTGAAGATGATAGTACCGGGGAGGCCTATACTGAGGGAGGCACTGTCTCGGAACATCCTAGGTGGTGGGCGGTCCAGGATCATGCCGCGACGGTGCCAATGAGGCGGCACGGTTAGAATGTCGCAAGGAGGACGTTGAATTTGACCTGACCGGTTCTTCTTAGGTTTTATATTTTATATTTATTTTTTTTGAAATGTGGTTTTCTCCTGTTTTCGCCCTTCAGGGTGTGCTCCATGTGATTCTGCACCTGGGAAAAAAAACTTGGCCCAAAACTGGATCCGAACGGGGAAGTTATGGCCATTCAGATGCGTGCGCGGTGTCTTCGACCCCATCCGGCCAACGCTCCGGGACCTATCAGCACCGCAATCGTGAAGATGATAGTACCGGGGAGGCCTATACTGAGGGAGGCACTGTCTCGGAACATCCTAGGTGGTGGGCGGTCCAGGATCATGCCGCGACGGTGCCAATGAGGCGGCACGGTTAGAATGTCGCAAGGAGGACGTTGAATTTGACCTGACCGGTTCTTCTTGGGTTTTATATTTTATATTTATTTTTTTTGAAATGTGGTTTTCTCCGTTCTCGCCCTTCAGGGTGTGCTCCATGTGATTCTGCACCTGGGAAAAAAACGTGGCCCAAAACTGGATCCGAACGGGGAAGTTATGGCCATTCAGATGCGTGCGCGGTGTCTTCGACCCCATCCGGCCAACGCTCCGGGACCTATCAGCACCGCAATCGTGAAGATGATAGTACCGGGGAGGCCTATACTGAGGGAGGCACTGTCTCGGAACATCCTAGGTGGTGGGCGGTCCCGGATCATGCCGCGACGGTGCCAATGAGGCGGCACGGTTAGAATGTCGCAAGGAGGACGTTGAATTTGACCTGACCGGTTCTTCTTGGGTTTTATATTTTATATTTATTTTTTTTGAAATGTGGTTTTCTCCGTTTTCGCCCTTCAGGGTGTGCTCCATGTGATTCTGCACCTGGGAAAAAAACGTGGCCCAAAACTGGATCCGAACGGGGAAGTTATGGCCATTCAGATGCGTGCGCGGTGTCTTCGACCCCATCCGGCCAACGCTCCGGGACCTATCAGCACCGGCAATCGTGAAGATGATAGTACCGGGGAGGCCTATACTGAGGGAGGCACTGTCTCGGAACATCCTAGGTGGTGGGCGGTCCAGGATCATGCCGCGACGGTGCCAATGAGGCGGCACGGTTAGAATGTCGCAAGGAGGACGTTGAATTTGACCTGACCGGTTCTTCTTAGGTTTTATATTTTATATTTATTTTTTTTGAAATGTGGTTTTCTCCGTTTCTCGCCCTTCAGGGTGTGCTCCATGTGATTCTGCACCTGGGAAAAAAAACTTGGCCCAAAACTGGATCCGAACGGGGAAGTTATGGCCATTCAGATGCGTGCGCGGTGTCTTCGACCCCATCCGGCCAACGCTCCGGGACCTATCAGCACCGGAATCGTGAAGATGATAGTACCGGGGAGGCCTATACTGAGGGAGGCACTGTCTCGGAACATCCTAGGTGGTGGGCGGTCCAGGATCATGCCGCGACGGTGCCAATGAGGCGGCACGGTTAGAATGTCGCAAGGAGGACGTTGAATTTGACCTGACCGGTTCTTCTTGGGTTTTATATTTTATATTTATTTTTTTTGAAATGTGGTTTTCTCCGTTCTCGCCCTTCAGGGTGTGCTCCATGTGATTCTGCACCTGGGAAAAAAACTTGGCCCAAAACTGGATCCGAACGGGGAAGTTATGGCCATTCAGATGCGTGCGCGGTGTCTTCGACCCCATCCGGCCAACGCTCCGGGACCTATCAGCACCGGAATCGTGAAGATGATAGTACCGGGGAGGCCTATACTGAGGGAGGCACTGTCTCGGAACATCCTAGGTGGTGGGCGGTCCAGGATCATGCCGCGACGGTGCCAATGAGGCGGCACGGTTAGAATGTCGCAAGGAGGACGTTGAATTTGACCTGACCGGTTCTTCTTGGGTTTTATATTTTATATTTATTTTTTTTGAAATGTGGTTTTCTCCGTTCTCGCCCTTCAGGGTGTGCTCCATGTGATTCTGCACCTGGGAAAAAAACGTGGCCCAAAACTGGATCCGAACGGGGAAGTTATGGCCATTCAGATGCGTGCGCGGTGTCTTCGACCCCATCCGGCCAACGCTCCGGGACCTATCAGCACCGCAATCGTGAAGATGATAGTACCGGGGAGGCCTATACTGAGGGAGGCACTGTCTCGGAACATCCTAGGTGGTGGGCGGTCCAGGATCATGCCGCGACGGTGCCAATGAGGCGGCACGGTTAGAATGTCGCAAGGAGGACGTTGAATTTGACCTGACCGGTTCTTCTTGGGTTTTATATTTTATATTTATTTTTTTTGAAATGTGGTTTTCTCCTGTTTTCGCCCTTCAGGGTGTGCTCCATGTGATTCTGCACCTGGGAAAAAAACGTGGCCCAAAACTGGATCCGAACGGGGAAGTTATGGCCATTCAGATGCGTGCGCGGTGTCTTCGACCCCATCCGGCCAACGCTCCGGGACCTATCAGCACCGGAATCGTGAAGATGATAGTACCGGGGAGGCCTATACTGAGGGAGGCACTGTCTCGGAACATCCTAGGTGGTGGGCGGTCCAGGATCATGCCGCGACGGTGCCAATGAGGCGGCACGGTTAGAATGTCGCAAGGAGGACGTTGAATTTGACCTGACCGGTTCTTCTTGGGTTTTATATTTTATATTTATTTTTTTTGAAATGTGGTTTTCTCCGTTCTCGCCCTTCAGGGTGTGCTCCATGTGATTCTGCACCTGGGAAAAAAACTTGGCCCAAAACTGGATCCGAACGGGGAAGTTATGGCCATTCAGATGCGTGCGCGGTGTCTTCGACCCCATCCGGCCAACGCTCCGGGACCTATCAGCACCGCAATCGTGAAGATGATAGTACCGGGGAGGCCTATACTGAGGGAGGCACTGTCTCGGAACATCCTAGGTGGTGGGCGGTCCAGGATCATGCCGCGACGGTGCCAATGAGGCGGCACGGTTAGAATGTCGCAAGGAGGACGTTGAATTTGACCTGACCGGTTCTTCTTGGGTTTTATATTTTATATTTATTTTTTTTGAAATGTGGTTTTCTCCGTTCTCGCCCTTCAGGGTGTGCTCCATGTGATTCTGCACCTGGGAAAAAAACTTGGCCCAAAACTGGATCCGAACGGGGAAGTTATGGCCATTCAGATGCGTGCGCGGTGTCTTCGACCCCATCCGGCCAACGCTCCGGGACCTATCAGCACCGGCAATCGTGAAGATGATAGTACCGGGGAGGCCTATACTGAGGGAGGCACTGTCTCGGAACATCCTAGGTGGTGGGCGGTCCAGGATCATGCCGCGACGGTGCCAATGAGGCGGCACGGTTAGAATGTCGCAAGGAGGACGTTGAATTTGACCTGACCGGTTCTTCTTGGGTTTTATATTTTATATTTATTTTTTTTGAAATGTGGTTTTCTCTGTTCTCGCCCTTCAGGGTGTGCTCCATGTGATTCTGCACCTGGGAAAAAAACGTGGCCCAAAACTGGATCCGAACGGGGAAGTTATGGCCATTCAGATGCGTGCGCGGTGTCTTCGACCCCATCCGGCCAACGCTCCGGGACCTATCAGCACCGCAATCGTGAAGATGATAGTACCGGGGAGGCCTATACTGAGGGAGGCACTGTCTCGGAACATCCTAGGTGGTGGGCGGTCCCGGATCATGCCGCGACGGTGCCAATGAGGCGGCACGGTTAGAATGTCGCAAGGAGGACGTTGAATTTGACCTGACCGGTTCTTCTTAGGTTTTATATTTTATATTTATTTTTTTTGAAATGTGGTTTTCTCCTGTTTTCGCCCTTCAGGGTGTGCTCCATGTGATTCTGCACCTGGGAAAAAAAACTTGGCCCAAAACTGGATCCGAACGGGGAAGTTATGGCCATTCAGATGCGTGCGCGGTGTCTTCGACCCCATCCGGCCAACGCTCCGGGACCTATCAGCACCGGAATCGTGAAGATGATAGTACCGGGGAGGCCTATACTGAGGGAGGCACTGTCTCGGAACATCCTAGGTGGTGGGCGGTCCAGGATCATGCCGCGACGGTGCCAATGAGGCGGCACGGTTAGAATGTCGCAAGGAGGACGTTGAATTTGACCTGACCGGTTCTTCTTGGGTTTTATATTTTATATTTATTTTTTTTGAAATGTGGTTTTCTCCGTTCTCGCCCTTCAGGGTGTGCTCCATGTGATTCTGCACCTGGGAAAAAAACGTGGCCCAAAACTGGATCCGAACGGGGAAGTTATGGCCATTCAGATGCGTGCGCGGTGTCTTCGACCCCATCCGGCCAACGCTCCGGGACCTATCAGCACCGGAATCGTGAAGATGATAGTACCGGGGAGGCCTATACTGAGGGAGGCACTGTCTCGGAACATCCTAGGTGGTGGGCGGTCCAGGATCATGCCGCGACGGTGCCAATGAGGCGGCACGGTTAGAATGTCGCAAGGAGGACGTTGAATTTGACCTGACCGGTTCTTCTTGGGTTTTATATTTTATATTTATTTTTTTTGAAATGTGGTTTTCTCCGTTCTCGCCCTTCAGGGTGTGCTCCATGTGATTCTGCACCTGGGAAAAAAACTTGGCCCAAAACTGGATCCGAACGGGGAAGTTATGGCCATTCAGATGCGTGCGCGGTGTCTTCGACCCCATCCGGCCAACGCTCCGGGACCTATCAGCACCGCAATCGTGAAGATGATAGTACCGGGGAGGCCTATACTGAGGGAGGCACTGTCTCGGAACATCCTAGGTGGTGGGCGGTCCAGGATCATGCCGCGACGGTGCCAATGAGGCGGCACGGTTAGAATGTCGCAAGGAGGACGTTGAATTTGACCTGACCGGTTCTTCTTGGGTTTTATATTTTATATTTATTTTTTTTGAAATGTGGTTTTCTCCGTTCTCGCCCTTCAGGGTGTGCTCCATGTGATTCTGCACCTGGGAAAAAAACTTGGCCCAAAACTGGATCCGAACGGGGAAGTTATGGCCATTCAGATGCGTGCGCGGTGTCTTCGACCCCATCCGGCCAACGCTCCGGGACCTATCAGCACCGCAATCGTGAAGATGATAGTACCGGGGAGGCCTATACTGAGGGAGGCACTGTCTCGGAACATCCTAGGTGGTGGGCGGTCCAGGATCATGCCGCGACGGTGCCAATGAGGCGGCACGGTTAGAATGTCGCAAGGAGGACGTTGAATTTGACCTGACCGGTTCTTCTTGGGTTTTATATTTTATATTTATTTTTTTTGAAATGTGGTTTTCTCCGTTCTCGCCCTTCAGGGTGTGCTCCATGTGATTCTGCACCTGGGAAAAAAACGTGGCCCAAAACTGGATCCGAACGGGGAAGTTATGGCCATTCAGATGCGTGCGCGGTGTCTTCGACCCCATCCGGCCAACGCTCCGGGACCTATCAGCACCGCAATCGTGAAGATGATAGTACCGGGGAGGCCTATACTGAGGGAGGCACTGTCTCGGAACATCCTAGGTGGTGGGCGGTCCAGGATCATGCCGCGACGGTGCCAATGAGGCGGCACGGTTAGAATGTCGCAAGGAGGACGTTGAATTTGACCTGACCGGTTCTTCTTGGGTTTTATATTTTATATTTATTTTTTTTGAAATGTGGTTTTCTCCGTTCTCGCCCTTCAGGGTGTGCTCCATGTGATTCTGCACCTGGGAAAAAAACTTGGCCCAAAACTGGATCCGAACGGGGAAGTTATGGCCATTCAGATGCGTGCGCGGTGTCTTCGACCCCATCCGGCCAACGCTCCGGGACCTATCAGCACCGGAATCGTGAAGATGATAGTACCGGGGAGGCCTATACTGAGGGAGGCACTGTCTCGGAACATCCTAGGTGGTGGGCGGTCCAGGATCATGCCGCGACGGTGCCAATGAGGCGGCACGGTTAGAATGTCGCAAGGAGGACGTTGAATTTGACCTGACCGGTTCTTCTTGGGTTTTATATTTTATATTTATTTTTTTTGAAATGTGGTTTTCTCCGTTCTCGCCCTTCAGGGTGTGCTCCATGTGATTCTGCACCTGTGAAAAAAACTTGGCCCAAAACTAGATCCGAACGGGGAAGTTATGGCCATTCAGATGCGTGCGCGGTGTCTTCGACCCCATCCGGCCAACGCTCCGGGACCTATCAGCACCGGAATCGTGAAGATGATAGTACCGGGGAGGCCTATACTGAGGGAGGCACTGTCTCGAAACATCCTAGGTGGTGGGCGGTCCAGGATCATGCCGCGACGGTGCCAATGAGGCAAACGGTTAGAATGTCGCAAGGAGGACGTTGAATTTGACCTAACCGGTTCTTCTTGGGTTTTATATTTTATATTTATTTTTTTTGAAATGTGGTTTTCTCCGTTCTCGCCCTTTAGGGTGTGCTCCATGTGATTCTGCACCTGGGAAAAAAACGTGGCCCAAAACTGGATCCGAACGGGGAAGTTATGGCCATTCAGATGCGTGCGCGGTGTCTTCGACCCCATCCGGCCAACGCTCCAAGGACCTATCAGCACCGCAATCGTGAAGATGATAGTACCGGGGAGGCCTATACTGAGGGAGGCACTGTCTCGGAACATCCTAGGTGGTGGGCGGTCCAGGATCATGCGGCGACGGTGCCAATGAGGCAAACGGTTAGAATGTCGCAAGGAGGACGTTGAATTTGACCTAACCGGTTCTTCTTGGGTTTTATATTTTATATTTATTTTTTTTGAAATGTGGTTTTCTCCGTTCTCGCCCTTCAGGGTGTGCTCCATGTGATTCTGCACCTGGGAAAAAAACGTGGCCCAAAACTGGATCCGAACGGGGAAGTTATGGCCATTCAGATGCGTGCGCGGTGTCTTCGACCCCATCCGGCCAACGCTCCGGGACCTATCAGCACCGCAATCGTGAAGATGATAGTACCGGGGAGGCCTATACTGAGGGAGGCACTGTCTCAGAACATCCTAGGTGGTGGGCGGTCCCGGATCATGCCGCGACGTTGCCAATGAGGCGGCACGGTTAGAATGTCGCAAGGAGGACGTTGAATTTGACCTGACCGGTTCTTCTTAGGTTTTATATTTTATATTTATTTTTTTTTGAAATGTGGTTTTCTCTGTTTTCGCCCTTCAGTGTGTGCTCCATGTGTTTCTGCACCTGGGAAAAAAAAATTGGCCCAAAACTGGATCCGAACGGGGAAGTTATCGCCATTCAGATGCGTGCGCTGTGTCTTCGACCCCATCCGGCCAACGCTCCGGGACCTATTGTGGCGGAACCGCCGATTTAATCCGAACTAAACACACCTGCCACCTCTGGCTTGCAGTGTGGTTAGGCCGAACTAAACCCGGTCGTCCATCGAGATACCCAAAAAGGGCACTCGATGCAACCATCACCCAGGGATACCGACATCACACACGTTAAGCCCTCGAAAGAGCCACAACAATTACAACAACCCATCATTTCATACAAACATAGATTGATTTGTTTAAGAATATTTACTCAAAATGGGGTACAATCATACTGAATTAGAATTCCAAAATAGCCTCGCAGCGGAAACCGTAACGTAATACTGATAAACTCTTGCAGCGGAAAATAAAATATCGAGCCATGACATTGAGCCCACCATTGTCATTCTCGATCATGATACTCCTGAAAAGAAAACATCAACAACGTAGGGGTGAGTACGTGAGGTACTCGTAGGACTTACCCGTGGGCGGTTTCAACCCGACACATTTGAGAGTATGCAAAGCTTTTTGTGGACTGGACTCTAACCCGCGCAAGCTTACTAGAAGTGAGTCCTTACTTTCAAGTATCATTTATTTCTAAAGTATAAGCATCATTAGGTTCATTATAGTTATTATCATCATCCATAGCTCATATATATCATCATAAGAAGCTTGCGAAATTGTAACATACAAGTTCAAACATGTAATATAAAAACGTACTTAAATGATCAAGATATTAAAGTTATTACTACGTTGCCCGTGTGCGATACTGGCATTCTCACACCTGGTGAGCATCAGCGATTCGAATCGATTTTTAATTCCCGGGAATAACTATCATGCCAGGGGTATATGCTTACTAGCCATCGCGTTCCCACATATAGCCCCGATCTTAACCTGCCTCGTCCCAAGTTCGATTCACTCCCGCCTAGCCCCCGGGTTGTGCCCCCATGACGAGCCTGCCGACATCTCGGTCTCCCCGCCATGAGTACCAAGCTCCCCCGGGCCACCTTCCTCTCAACCAGCGGGTAGGAACGTGTCTCTGTGCTTCGGATGAGCCCAGGAAAGACTTTTCCGGTCCCATATCCCGGATAAGCACTCTAGCAATGTTATGCCGATCAGCAGGCGAACAGCGAATCGGGCCTTAAACGACTCGGGCGGAGTCCACCAAACCATTCTCATCATTTTTCCTCGTAATATGCCCATATCTCCGCCCGGTCTCATCTTTTCATCACATCATATCATATCATATTTCTCTCGTATTCACTTTTTGTCAAACATTTTGAGTCCTATCATCTCGCGAGTGAATGTCTTCACTCGTCTTCTACCGTCTAAGCATGGCTAAGCATGGACTTCGGCCTATCCATTCTAATTAGGATATCAGGTATTTATGCAGATGGGGTTTCAAACAACTCCTGAACGTAATGCACAATCAAATAAAGGGTGGTGAGATTCCCTAGTTAGGTGTATATGCCTAAGGGGCCTACCTTTTGTTGTTGATAACTTGAACAAACTAAACTAAAGTTAGTTTGCCGGGTTGTGAGGCTCTGCCCCAGGCAACCCCTTGATCACTTGGACAGCTCCTCCTTCCAAATACCACTTCAGGGCCTCCAGGTGGTATTTGGGCCTTAGTTGGTCTTTTGGACACCGTTGCTCGAAGTAGCTTCACGCTCTTGCTTCCCGATCACGTATCTGTAATAGGCGTCACTATATGAATGATATGCATGATGCAGTGCATGAGATACATGAAGATCAAGCACTCATTTGAGTAAACATTTCAAGGACAGGGACAGGAACAATATCGAAAGATGTTTGATTTCACTACTTAAGCAAGAATTACTTTTAGTGCTAGTGGCATTAGTACAATTATAGACCTAGAGCAAGAATTCCCTCATGTAGGTTATATATATATACTTATCAAGTCGCGAATCATAGGGGAGACATGTTAAATAGTACTTTCCTATTTTTGTCTAAATGACCCTAACATTTGCCATTTTCAAAGTACATAGCAATCAGCAAGCAACCTATAAAACTTTATTGTTGGGCTACATTGAGTCATATGGATACAATATAATTTTTGTGGATTTTTCAGGATGAGTTTTATGTAGTATATATATTCATATTCTAATAATATACTAAATACATATATAGGGGTAAAACAAGAATTAAGCATTGCGTGCTAGGGTTTCCAAAAATCACCCTAGATCTTAATCATCATATAAAATGTACTGTCCAAGTTTCATAATTTCTGAAGGCGTTTAACTTTAGTTTTGTTAATTAGTTAAGGAAAACATGATCTGCACTAATTCAAGGGTAAAACAGGCATTCCACTCATGAAGGTCAAGCCGACTGCATAGATACCATTTTTATCTTCCTAACAAAACTGACTTCACATTTTTACCATTTTTCTTGAATTTATTGTAGATTTTCAGATTTCTCAGTTTAACGAAATGTATTAAATCCAAAAATCTATACATTCAGGGCCTACATGCAACTAACCCCTAACTTCTAAGGGCTAGCATGCAAAATCCTTGGGACCCATTCAACAGCATAGAAACTGAAGCATAAAAATACCAAACCTAGGGGCTAGATCTGCAAAATCCGAGGGCCTGGAGTAAAACGCGATAGCTCCATAGATCTAGGGTTGAATCTGCGAGTTTCGCAAGACACAGTGAACAGTCAATTAATAAGCAAAATCAGCAGGGTCTTAAACGCAAAGTTTGGCTTCTTCTTCTACCTCTCGCCAGGGAAGAGGCCTCGCGCAGGGGGCGGCGGTGCGGCTTGCGCAGGCGGCTGTAGGGCCGGACTTGGAGCCGACGTGCTCTGGGAAGGCGTTCCTGGCGTGGGGCTTCCCTTCCCCCAAGACGGTGTCGTGAGAGGAGGCCGGAGTGCGCGAGGAACGCCGGTGAACTGGACGGCGGTGGCGCACGGCGCTTGAGGCGGCGCGGGGCGATTCCGGCCGGAGGGGAGGCAGATTCGAGGAAGTGGAGAGCGCTTGAGGTGCGCGGGGTAGTGGCGGCTCTGTTGGTGAGGTCGTGGAGGCGCGGGGATGGCCCGAGGTGGGACGTCCACGGTGAGGCGCGGCGCATCGGGGCGGCGTGCGCTGCGCGCGTCGCTCGGCGCGGGTGGAGGAGGCGGGGAACGGAGACATCGTGGGGTGCAGGAGCTACGCGGCTGGACGGCGAGCTCGATGGTGTCGATCTTGGAGCAGGGAAGGTACTCGGAGTAGGTCGCCAACGGAGAGGCCGAGCTCGAGCTTCACGGCGGCAATGGTGGGCGCGCTCTGTCGCGCAGAGACAAGCAGAAAGGAGAGGGCGAGCGAGTGAGGGAGCGCGCGGAGGAAGCCGCGAAAGCGTCCAGGTGAGGCCGGGTGCGGGGCAGGACGGGCAAGGCGCGGGCAGACGGCGCGTGGCCGGCGGCGTGGCGCGCAGGCGCCCGCGGCGTGGTGTGCGGGCGCCCTTCGCCCGCCGCGTGGGCGCAGGAGAGGGAAAGAGGAAGACGGCGTCGCGCGGGTGGACGCGGTCCATGGGCCAGGCGAGGCTGACAGGTGGGGTCGGGGTGAGGAGGAGGGTGAGGGGTCTACGGACCGAGTGCACGGAGCAGGGGAGTCGGTGGACTGTGCTGGCGCGGCAGCCAGACAGGTGGGGCCCGCTCGTCAGCGACTCAGAGGAAGAAAATAAATTCGGGAAAATGAAAAATGCTGTTTGACTGCTGAGACATGTTTTAAAAATTGTTGTTTTTGAACATCCTAGGGGCCGAATTTGATAAAACTCAAAATACAAAAGTTGTTCTACTCTTCCAGATATACAACTTTGTCAAAAGGAGTAATATCAGATTCTAAGTTTAAATATGATTAAATTTGAATTTAACCTGCTGACTCCAGTTTGACCAAGGTTTAATGCAACTTAGAAATTCCTAAAGTCTATTTTATGCTCATTTTCAGAGAAAGAGTATTATACCAATGTTGTGTGGTTTTTAATTATCTACAACTTTCTTATATGATGTTTTGCATGATAGGGACTTTTGTTCCTTTGAAATTTGAATTTTCCTTACCGATCAAGTTTAGGCAGATTTCTGCTTTTTCATTAATCGACTCAAAACTCCACCTAAACCTTTATGCATGTCACTACACTCAATAACACGGTTGATCTACATAACATTGTCTACAAGTTTGTTATAGAGAGTTTGGTTCCATTCACATTATATTTTGAACTATGGTCGCAAGTAAACTCAGGGGTTTTGCATATTTCATTAGAAAATTTTGACTTCGTGATTTACTAGTCTAGTTGTTGCCCTTCTCTAAACATTATTAAGCCAAAACTTGACTACCGCTAATCTAATCACGTGTTAAAACTTTCGAGATGCCGGGGGCATCACAACCCACCCCCCTTAAACAAATCTCGTCCCGAGATTTGGGTGAGGTATAGCTGTGTAACCTAGCGTGTATTACAAAGGGTATGGCATTGTGGATTCGTGTCTTTTCAAATTCACATAGAAGCATCTAAATCTTTAACTGTTAGCTTTGTCAACTAGCTTGTGAATGGTTAGTACCTCTTTAACACAAGCAGTCACAGAGCGTTATTTATTAGGCTAGGGTGGTCTCTCTAGGATACTCGACGAGTCGTGCCATATAAGAGAGCGAATGAACAAACCATGAAGAGAATGTGGTCAGTGAGCAAGTGACTGTGATTAAAGCAAAGGGATGGAGTCATTTCCTGTTTGTGATACTAATATTTGAAATGTGGTAAGTATCTGTTTTATCCAAATAATGAAAGCACAGTGTACACAGTCGGAAATTGAATAAGGCAGGATCTTTTGATTGAAGGAAGTATTATCAGATGCGTTTTTGAGAGACACGTTCATTTTATTTGACAGGGACTGTGTCCACATATAAAATTCCAAGTTAACATGTTTTCAAAGAGTAAGATGTGGTGAAACGTAGCACATTCTACTCATTAGGACAAGAAAGGCACAAGAGGGAGAAGATAGGCCGTATTCGCCTAAACAAAGTGATGATTTGTATGAGTTCTTAGCGTTGGTCATGAGTGATCAAGAACATGGCAGTAGCTGATGTGTTCTTACTAGCGAAACAAAATGCTAGTAAACTCCCTTCTAAGAGGTAGAAAACCACTCAGAGAGAAATGACAATGAGATAAGGTTCAACAATTTGATAGAAAATACTAATGAAGACGGTGAGAACGAAGTTGACTGTCCCCACCAACCTTCAGAGGCAAGGTCAACCATGGATATGAATTATTATGAACAAGCCGTGGGGTTGAGGTGGATCATCCCCATGAATCAAGAGTAGCGAGATTCAAGGTCAATCAAATGATAAACTCCGATTATGAATGTTCCACGATTGAAGCGATGTCATGCCTTCGCATGTCCTAATGCCAGCGCGAACCTAGTAGCACAACCATGTGTCGGCCATACACATAGGACTCTAGGTCCCGTCGAGGCATCCAAGACTGCCTAAGGAGACATCACAACAAGAGTGGCTCAATCATATTAGTTGTAGGATCATGAATATTTACAAGGTCATGACAAGAAATGAACAAGAAGATTGGAGCACATGAATCTCAATGTATGGAAGATATGAACCAAAGAGCTGAAAACACGTTGACTTTGATGGTTGTATTTGCAGTTTGATCTACTTCAAAATGGTAGCAGCACTCATACAAATCCCATGTGAAATTTTGTTACTTTCAAACAATTACATGTATAAACATAATATGAATCTAGTTACTTTCAATCAAACACACATAGCAAAGCACATGAGATGAGATGAAACGATGCATGATCGTCCTATCCGTCCTCACAAATCCTTACTTTTATAACTAACGATATTCCAGTGGCATATATGCACGTGCTCTCCCTACATGCAACTAGCCGAATTCTAGTCGTCCAAGCTACGCACTTCGTGGTTAGTGTACCTGCAAGAAAAATGCATGCTCATACATTACCACCTAGTGTGGTATCCACGCGAATTCTCACGTTGCGTGGACAACGTTGAGTGGGCCGCTGCACCTTCTTCTCAAAACCTGACTTTCCACCAGTTCTGGGGATTGTCGAGAAGAAGATGGATCCCAAAACCGAATGTAAGTGTGGTGGGCATGAAAACTCCAAAGCATGCCCACCCCCCTTAAAAGATTTACCTTGGTAGCATGAATGCAAGGTTCACAATGAATCGCAAATCCCGATAGCGTTCCACCAGTTCTGGGGATAGCTATGGCCGAAACATTGTTTCCCGAAACGCCGAATATGCACATGAGTTGCTATCTTAGTTAGTCAAGTCAGTGATGCCACCTGTATATATAAGCTAACATCCTTATAATGGGCATATACACGATACTCTCGTTTTCGCAAATACTTTGAAAAGATTTTGAAAATAGGCTTTCGAAATCAAAATAAAGTTGTTATAATTGTTGTTCGTGTATGATCGGCTCTGATACCAGCTGTGGCGGAACCGCCGATTTAATCCGAACTAAACACACCTGCCACCTCTGGCTTGCAGTGTGGTTAGGCCGAACTAAACCCGGTCGTCCATCGAGATACCCAAAAAGGGCACTCGATGCAACCATCACCCAGGGATACCGACATCACACACGTTAAGCCCTCGAAAGAGCCACAACAATTACAACAACCCATCATTTCATACAAACATAGATTGATTTGTTTAAGAATATTTACTCAAAATGGGGTACAATCATACTGAATTAGAATTCCAAAATAGCCTCGCAGCGGAAACCGTAACGTAATACTGATAAACTCTTGCAGCGGAAAATAAAATATCGAGCCATGACATTGAGCCCACCATTGTCATTCTCGATCATGATACTCCTGAAAAGAAAACATCAACAACGTAGGGGTGAGTACGTGAGGTACTCGTAGGACTTACCCGTGGGCGGTTTCAACCCGACACATTTGAGAGTATGCAAAGCTTTTTGTGGACTGGACTCTAACCCGCGCAAGCTTACTAGAAGTGAGTCCTTACTTTCAAGTATCATTTATTTCTAAAGTATAAGCATCATTAGGTTCATTATAGTTATTATCATCATCCATAGCTCATATATATCATCATAAGAAGCTTGCGAAATTGTAACATACAAGTTCAAACATGTAATATAAAAACGTACTTAAATGATCAAGATATTAAAGTTATTACTACGTTGCCCGTGTGCGATACTGGCATTCTCACACCTGGTGAGCATCAGCGATTCGAATCGATTTTTAATTCCCGGGAATAACTATCATGCCAGGGGTATATGCTTACTAGCCATCGCGTTCCCACATATAGCCCTGATCTTAACCTGCCTCGTCCCAAGTTCGATTCACTCCCGCCTAGCCCCCGGGTTGTGCCCCCATGACGAGCCTGCCGACATCTCGGTCTCCCCGCCATGAGTACCAAGCTCCCCCGGGCCACCTTCCTCTCAACCAGCGGGTAGGAACGTGTCTCTGTGCTTCGGACGAGCCCAGGAAAGACTTTTCCGGTCCCATATCCCGGATAAGCACTCTAGCAATGTTATGCCGATCAGCAGGCGAACAGCGAATCGGGCCTTAAACGACTCGGGCGGAGTCCACCAAACCATTCTCATCATTTTTCCTCGTAATATGCCCATATCTCCGCCCGGTCTCATCTTTTCATCACATCATATCATATCATATTTCTCTCGTATTCACTTTTTGTCAAACATTTTGAGTCCTATCATCTCGCGAGTGAATGTCTTCACTCGTCTTCTACCGTCTAAGCATGGCTAAGCATGGACTTCGGCCTATCCATTCTAATTAGGATATCAGGTATTTATGCAGATGGGGTTTCAAACAACTCCTGAATGTAATGCACAATCAAATAAAGGGTGGTGAGATTCCCTAGTTAGGTGTATATGCCTAACGGGCCTACCTTTTGTTGTTGATAACTTGAACAAACTAAACTAAAGTTAGTTTGCCGGGTTGTGAGGCTCTGCCCCAGGCAACCCCTTGATCACTTGGACAGCTCCTCCTTCCAAATACCACTTCAGGGCCTCCAGGTGGTATTTGGGCCTTAGTTGGTCTTTTGGACACCGTTGCTCGAAGTAGCTTCACGCTCTTGCTTCCCGATCACGTATCTGTAATAGGCGTCACTATATGAATGATATGCATGATGCAGTGCATGAGATACATGAAGATCAAGCACTCATTTGAGTAAACATTTCAAGGACAGGGACAGGAACAATATCGAAAGATGTTTGATTTCACTACTTAAGCAAGAATTACTTTTAGTGCTAGTGGCATTAGTACAATTATAGACCTAGAGCAAGAATTCCCTCATGTAGGTTATATATATATACTTATCAAGTCGCGAATCATAGGGGAGACATGTTAAATAGTACTTTCCTATTTTTGTCTAAATGACCCTAACATTTGCCATTTTCAAAGTACATAGCAATCAGCAAGCAACCTATAAAACTTTATTGTTGGGCTACATTGAGTCATATGGATACAATATAATTTTTGTGGATTTTTCAGGATGAGTTTTATGTAGTATATATATTCATATTCTAATAATATACTAAATACATATATAGGGGTAAAACAAGAATTAAGCATTGCGTGCTAGGGTTTCCAAAAATCACCCTAGATCTTAATCATCATATAAAATGTACTGTCCAAGTTTCATAATTTCTGAAGGCGTTTAACTTTAGTTTTGTTAATTAGTTAAGGAAAACATGATCTGCACTAATTCAAGGGTAAAACAGGCATTCCACTCATGAAGGTCAAGCCGACTGCATAGATACCATTTTTATCTTCCTAACAAAACTGACTTCACATTTTTACCATTTTTCTTGAATTTATTGTAGATTTTCAGATTTCTCAGTTTAACGAAATGTATTAAATCCAAAAATCTATACATTCAGGGCCTACATGCAACTAACCCCTAACTTCTAAGGGCTAGCATGCAAAATCCTTGGGACCCATTCAACAGCATAGAAACTGAAGCATAAAAATACCAAACCTAGGGGCTAGATCTGCAAAATCCGAGGGCCTGGAGTAAAACGCGATAGCTCCATAGATCTAGGGTTGAATCTGCGAGTTTCGCAAGACACAGTGAACAGTCAATTAATAAGCAAAATCAGCAGGGTCTTAAACGCAAAGTTTGGCTTCTTCTTCTACCTCTCGCCAGGGAAGAGGCCTCGCGCAGGGGGCGGCGGTGCGGCTTGCGCAGGCGGCTGTAGGGCCGGACTTGGAGCCGACGTGCTCTGGGAAGGCGTTCCTGGCGTGGGGCTTCCCTTCCCCCAAGACGGTGTCGTGAGAGGAGGCCGGAGTGCGCGAGGAACGCCGGTGAACTGGACGGCGGTGGCGCACGGCGCTTGAGGCGGCGCGGGGCGATTCCGGCCGGAGGGGAGGCAGATTCGAGGAAGTGGAGAGCGCTTGAGGTGCGCGGGGTAGTGGCGGCTCTGTTGGTGAGGTCGTGGAGGCGCGGGGATGGCCCGAGGTGGGACGTCCACGGTGAGGCGCGGCGCATCGGGGCGGCGTGCGCTGCGCGCGTCGCTCGGCGCGGGTGGAGGAGGCGGGGAACGGAGACATCGTGGGGTGCAGGAGCTACGCGGCTGGACGGCGAGCTCGATGGTGTCGATCTTGGAGCAGGGAAGGTACTCGGAGTAGGTCGCCAACGGAGAGGCCGAGCTCGAGCTTCACGGCGGCAATGGTGGGCGCGCTCTGTCGCGCAGAGACAAGCAGAAAGGAGAGGGCGAGCGAGTGAGGGAGCGCGCGGAGGAAGCCGCGAAAGCGTCCAGGTGAGGCCGGGTGCGGGGCAGGACGGGCAAGGCGCGGGCAGACGGCGCGTGGCCGGCGGCGTGGCGCGCTGGCGCCCGCGGCGTGGTGTGCGGGCGCCCTTCGCCCGCCGCGTGGGCGCAGGAGAGGGAAAGAGGAAGACGGCGTCGCGCGGGTGGACGCGGTCCATGGGCCAGGCGAGGCTGACAGGTGGGGTCGGGGTGAGGAGGAGGGTGAGGGGTCTACGGACCGAGTGCACGGAGCAGGGGAGTCGGTGGACTGTGCTGGCGCGGCAGCCAGACAGGTGGGGCCCGCTCGTCAGCGACTCAGAGGAAGAAAATAAATTCGGGAAAATGAAAAATGCTGTTTGACTGCTGAGACATGTTTTAAAAATTGTTGTTTTTGAACATCCTAGGGGCCGAATTTGACAAAACTCAAAATACAAAAGTTGTTCTACTCTTCCAGATATACAACTTTGTCAAAAGGAGTAATATCAGATTCTAAGTTTAAATATGATTAAATTTGAATTTAACCTGCTGACTCCAGTTTGACCAAGGTTTAATGCAACTTAGAAATTCCTAAAGTCTATTTTATGCTCATTTTCAGAGAAAGAGTATTATACCAATGTTGTGTGGTTTTTAATTATCTACAACTTTCTTATATGATGTTTTGCATGATAGGGACTTTTGTTCCTTTGAAATTTGAATTTTCCTTACCGATCAAGTTTAGGCAGATTTCTGCTTTTTCATTAATCGACTCAAAACTCCACCTAAACCTTTATGCATGTCACTACACTCAATAACACGGTTGATCTACATAACATTGTCTACAAGTTTGTTATAGAGAGTTTGGTTCCATTCACATTATATTTTGAACTATGGTCGCAAGTAAACTCAGGGGTTTTGCATATTTCATTAGAAAATTTTGACTTCGTGATTTACTAGTCTAGTTGTTGCCCTTCTCTAAACATTATTAAGCCAAAACTTGACTACCGCTAATCTAATCACGTGTTAAAACTTTCGAGATGCCGGGGGCATCACACCTATCAGCACCGCAATCGTGAAGATGATAGTACCAGGGAGGCCTTTACTGAGGGAGGCACTGTCTCAGAACATCCTAGGTGGTGGGCGGTCCAGGATCATGCCGCGACGGTGCCAATGAGGCGGCACGGTTAGAATGTCGCAAGGAGGACGTCGAATTTGACCTGACCGGTTCTTCTTGTGTTTTATATTTTATATTTATTTTTTTTGAAATGTGGTTTTCTCCGTTCTCGCCCTTCAGGGTGTGCTCCATGTGATTCTGCACCTGTGAAAAAAACTTGGCCCAAAACTAGATCCGAACGGGGAAGTTATGGCCATTCAGATGCGTGCGCGGTGTCTTCGACCCCATCCGGCCAACGCTCCGGGACCTATCAGCACCGGAATCGTGAAGATGATAGTACCGGGGAGGCCTATACTGAGGGCGGCACTGTCTCGAAACATCCTAGGTGGTGGGCGGTCCAGGATCATGCCGCGACGGTGCCAATGAGGCGGCACGGTTAGAATGTCGCAAGGAGGACGTTGAATTTGACCTAACCGGTTCTTCTTGGGTTTTATATTTTATATTTATTTTTTTTGAAATGTGGTTTTCTCCGTTCTCGCCCTTTAGGGTGTGCTCCATGTGATTCTGCACCTGGGAAAAAAAACGTGGCCCAAAACTGGATCCGAACGGGGAAGTTATGGCCATTCAGATGCGTGCGCGGCGTCTTCGACCCCATCCGGCCAACGCTCCAGGACCTATCAGCACCGCAATCGTGAAGATGATAGTACCGGGGAGGCCTATACTGAGGGAGGCACTGTCTCGGAACATCCTAGGTGGTGGGCGGTCCAGGATCATGCGGCGACGGTGCCAATGAGGCAAACGGTTAGAATGTCGCAAGGAGGACGTTGAATTTGACCTAACCGGTTCTTCTTGGGTTTTATATTTTATATTTATTTTTTTTGAAATGTGGTTTTCTCCGTTCTCGCCCTTCAGGGTGTGCTCCATGTGATTCTGCACCTGGGAAAAAAACGTGGCCCAAAACTGGATCCGAACGGGGAAGTTATGGCCATTCAGATGCGTGCGCGGTGTCTTCGACCCCATCCGGCCAACGCTCCGGGACCTATCAGCACCGCAATCGTGAAGATGATAGTACCGGGGAGGCCTATACTGAGGGAGGCACTGTCTCGGAACATCCTAGGTGGTGGGCGGTCCCGGATCATGCTGCGACGTTGCCAATGAGGCGGCACGGTTAGAATGTCGCAAGGAGGACGTTGAATTTGACCTAACCGGTTCTTCTTGGGTTTTATATTTTATATTTATTTTTTTTGAAATGTGGTTTTCTCCGTTTTCGCCCTTCAGGGTGTGCTCCATGTGTTTCTGCACCTGGGAAAAAAAAATTGGCCCAAAACTGGATCCGAACGGGGAAGTTATGGCCATTCAGATGCGTGCGCTGTGTCTTCGACCCCATCCGGCCAACGCTCCGGGACCTATTAGCACCGCAATCGTGAAGATGATAGTACCGGGGAGGCCTTTACTGAGGGAGGCACTGTCTCAGAACATCCTAGGTGGTGGGCGGTCCAGGATCATGCGGCGACGGTGCCAATGAGGCAAACGGTTAGAATGTCGCAAGGAGGACGTTGAATTTGACCTAACCGGTTCTTCTTGGGTTTTATATTTTATATTTATTTTTTTTGAAATGTGGTTTTCTCCGTTCTCGCCCTTCAGGGTGTGCTCCATGTGATTCTGCACCTGTGAAAAAAACTTGGCCCAAAACTAGATCCGAACGGGGAAGTTATGGCCATTCAGATGCGTGCGCGGTGTCTTCGACCCCATCCGGCCAACGCTCCGGGACCTATCAGCACCGCAATCGTGAAGATGATAGTACCGGGGAGGCCTTTACTGAGGGAGGCACTGTCTCAGAACATCCTAGGTGGTGGGCGGTCCAGGATCATGCCGCGACGGTGCCAATGAGGCGGCACGGTTAGAATGTCGCAAGGAGGACGTCGAATTTGACCTGACCGGTTCTTCTTGGGTTTTATATTTTATAATTATTTTTTTTGAAATGTGGTTTTCTCGGTTCTCGCCCTTCAGGGTGTGCTCCATGTGATTCTGCACCTGTGAAAAAAACTTGGCCCAAAACTAGATCCGAACGGGGAAGTTATGGCCATTCAGATGCGTGCGCGGTGTCTTCGACCCCATCCGGCCAACGCTCCGGGACCTATCAGCACCGGAATCGTGAAGATGATAGTACCGGGGAGGCCTATACTGAGGGAGGCACTGTCTCGGAACATCCTAGGTGGTGGGCGGTCCAGGATCATGCCGCGACGGTGCCAATGAGGCGGCACGGTTAGAATGTCGCAAGGAGGACGTTGAATTTGACCTAACCGGTTCTTCTTGGGTTTTATATTTTATATTTATTTTTTTTGAAATGTGGTTTTCTCCGTTCTCGCCCTTCAGGGTGTGCTCCATGTGATTCTGCACCTGGGAAAAAAACGTGGCCCAAAACTGGATCCGAACGGGGAAGTTATGGCCATTCAGATGCGTGCGCGGTGTCTTCGACCCCATCCGGCCAACGCTCCGGGACCTATCAGCACCGCAATCGTGTAGATGATAGTACCGGGGAGGCCTATACTGAGGGAGGCACTGTCTCGGAACATCCTAGGTGGTGGGCGGTCCCGGATCATGCCGCGACGTTGCCAATGAGGCGGCACGGTTAGAATGTCGCAAGGAGGACGTTGAATTTGACCTAACGGGTTCTTCTTGGGTTTTATATTTTATATTTATTTTTTTTGAAATGTGGTTTTCTCCGTTCTCGCCCTTTAGGGTGTGCTCCATGTGTTTCTGCACCTGGGAAAAAAAATTGGCCCAAAACTGGATCCGAACGGGGAAGTTATGGCCATTTAGATGCGTGCGCTGTGTCTTCGACCCCATCCGGCCAACGCTCCGGGACCTATCAGCACCGCAATCGTGAAGATGATAGTACCGGGGAGGCCTATACTGAGGGAGGCACTGTCTCAGAACATCCTAGGTGGTGGGCGGTCCAGGATCATGCGGCGACGGTGCCAATGACGCGGCACGGTTAGAATGTCGCAAGGAGGACGTTGAAATTGACCTGACCAGTTCTTCTTGGGTTTTATATTTTATATTTATTTTTTTTTGAAATGTGGTTTTCTCCGTTCTCGCCCTTTAGGGTGTGCTCCATGTGATTCTGCACTTGGGTAAAAAACGTGGCCCAAAACTGGATCCGAGCGGGGAAGTTATGGCCATTCAGATGCGTGCGCGGTGTCTTCGACCCCATCCGGCCAACGCTCCGGGACCTATCAGCACCGCAATCGTGAAGATGATAGTACCGGGGAGGCCTATACTGAGGGAGGCACTGTCTCGGAACATCCTAGGTGGTGGGCGGTCCCGGATCATGCCGCGACGTTGCCAATGAGGCGGCACGGTTAGAATGTCGCAAGGAGGACGTTGAATTTGACCTGACCGGTTCTTCTTAGGTTTTATATTTTATATTTATTTTTTTTGAAATGTGGTTTTCTCTGTTTTCGCCCTTCAGTGTGTGCTCCATGTGTTTCTGCACCTGGGAAAAAAAAATTGGCCCAAAACTGGATCCGAACGGGGAAGTTATGGCCATTCAGATGCGTGCGCTGTGTCTTCGACCCCATCCGGCCAACGCTCCGGGACCTATCAGCACCGCAATCGTGAAGATGATAGTACCGGGGAGGCCTTTACTGAGGGAGGCACTGTCTCAGAACATCCTAGGTGGTGGGCGGTCCAGGATCATGCCGCGACGGTGCCAATGAGGCGGCACGGTTAGAATGTCGCAAGGAGGACGTCGAATTTGACCTGACCGGTTCTTCTTGGGTTTTATATTTTATATTTATTTTTTTTGAAATGTGGTTTTCTCCGTTCTCGCCCTTCAGGGTGTGCTCCATGTGATTCTGCACCTGTGAAAAAAACTTGGCACAAAACTAGATCCGAACGGGGAAGTTATGGCCATTCAGATGCGTGCGCGGTGTCTTCGACCCCATCCGGCCAACGCTCCGGGACCTATCAGCACCGGAATCGTGAAGATGATAGTACCGGGGAGGCCTATACTGAGGGAGGCACTGTCTCGAAACATCCTAGGTGGTGGGCGGTCCAGGATCATGCCGCGACGGTGCCAATGAGGCGGCACGGTTAGAATGTCGCAAGGAGGACGTTGAATTTGACCTAACCGGTTTTTCTTGGGTTTTATATTTTATATTTATTTTTTTTGAAATGTGGTTTTCTCCGTTCTCGCCCTTTAGGGTGTGCTCCATGTGATTCTGCACCTGGGAAAAAAACGTGGCCCAAAACTGGATCCGAACGGGGAAGTTATGGCCATTCAGATGCGTGCGCGGTGTCTTCGACCCCATCCGGCCAACGCTCCGGGACCTATCAGCACCGCAATCGTGAAGATGATAGTACCGGGGAGGCCTATACTGAGGGAGGCACTGTCTCGGAACATCCTAGGTGGTGGGCGGTCCCGGATCATGCCGCGACGTTGCCAATGAGGCGGCACGGTTAGAATGTCGCAAGGAGGACGTTGAATTTGACCTGACCGGTTCTTCTTAGGTTTTATATTTTATATTTATTTTTTTTGAAATGTGGTTTTCTCTGTTTTCGCCCTTCAGTGTGTGCTCCATGTGTTTCTGCACCTGGGAAAAAAAAATTGGCCCAAAACTGGATCCGAACGGGGAAGTTATGGCCATTCAGATGCGTGCGCTGTGTCTTCGACCCCATCCGGCCAACGCTCCGGGACCTATCAGCACCGCAATCGTGAAGATGATAGTACCGGGGAGGCCTATACTGAGGGAGGCACTGTCTCGGAACATCCTAGGTGGTGGGCGGTCCAGGATCATGCGGCGACGGTGCCAATGACGCGGCACGGTTAGAATGTCGCAAGGAGGACGTTGAATTTGACCTGACCAGTTCTTCTTGGGTTTTATATTTTATATTTATTTTTTTTGAAATGTGGTTTTCTCCGTTCTCGCCCTTCAGGGTGTGCTCCATGTGATTCTGCACTTGGGTAAAAAACGTGGCCCAAAACTGGATCCGAGCGGGGAAGTTATGGCCATTCAGATGCATGCGCGGTGTCTTCGACCCCATCCGGCCAACGCTCCGGGACCTATCAGCACCGCAATCGTGAAGATCATAGTACCGGGGAGGCCTATACTGAGGGAGGCACTGTCTCAGAACATCCTAGGTGGTGGGCAGTCCCGGATCATGCCGCGACGGTGCCAATGAGGCGGCACGGTTAGAATGTCGCAAGGAAGACGTTGAACTTGACCTGACCGGTTCTTTTTGGGTTTTATATTTTATATTTATTTCTTTTGAAATGTTGTTTTCTCTGTTTTCGCCCTTCAGGGTGTGCTACATGTGATTCTGCACCTTGGGAAAAAAACGTGGCCCAAAACTGGATCTGAACGGGGAAGTTATGGCCATTCAGATGCGTGCGCGGTGTCTTCGACCCCATCCGGCCAACGCTCCGGGACCTATCAGCACCGGAATCGTGAAGATGATAGTACCGGGGAGGCCTATACTGAGGGAGGCACTGTCTCGGAACATCCTAGGTGGTGGGCGGTCCAGGATCATGCCGCGACGGTGCCAATGAGGCGGCACGGTTAGAATGTCGCAAGGAGGACGTTGAATTTGACCTGACCGGTTCTTCTTGGGTTTTATATTTTATATTTATTTTTTTTGAAATGTGGTTTTCTCCGTTCTCGCCCTTCAGGGTGTGCTCCATGTGATTCTGCACCTGTGAAAAAAACTTGGCCCAAAACTAGATCCGAACGGGGAAGTTATGGCCATTCAGATGCGTGCGCGGTGTCTTCGACCCCATCCGGCCAACGCTCCGGGACCTATCAGCACCGGAATCGTGAAGATGATAGTACCGGGGAGGCCTATACTGAGGGAGGCACTGTCTTGAAACATCCTAGGTGGTGGGCGGTCCAGGATCATGCCGCGACGGTGCCAATGAGGCGGCACGGTTAGAATGTCGCAAGGAGGACGTTGAATTTGACCTAACCGGTTCTTCTTGGGTTTTATATTTTATATTTATTTTTTTTGAAATGTGGTTTTCTCCGTTCTCGCCCTTTAGGGTGTGCTCCATGTGATTCTGCACCTGGGAAAAAAACGTGGCCCAAAACTGGATCCGAACGGGGAAGTTATGGCCATTCAGATGCGTGCGCGGTGTCTTCGACCCCATCCGGCCAACGCTCCAGGACCTATCAGCACCGCAATCGTGAAGATGATAGTACCGGGGAGGCCTATACTGAGGGAGGCACTGTCTCGGAACATCCTAGGTGGTGGGCGGTCCAGGATCATGCGGCGACGGTGCCAATGAGGCGGCAACGGTTAGAATGTCGCAAGGAGGACGTTGAATTTGACCTAACCGGTTCTTCTTGGGTTTTATATTTTATATTTATTTTTTTTGAAATGTGGTTTGCTCCGTTCTCGCCCTTCAGGGTGTGCTCCATGTGATTCTGCACCTGGGAAAAAAACGTGGCCCAAAACTGGATCCGAACGGGGAAGTTATGGCCATTCAGATGCGTGCGCGGTGTCTTCGACCCCATCCGGCCAACGCTCCGGGACCTATCAGCACCGCAATCGTGAAGATGATAGTACCGGGGAGGCCTATACTGAGGGAGGCACTGTCTCGGAACATCCTAGGTGGTGGGCGGTCCCGGATCATGCCGCGACGGTGCCAATGAGGCGGCACGGTTAGAATGTCGCAAGGAGGACGTTGAATTTGACCTGACCGGTTCTTCTTAGGTTTTATATTTTATATTTATTTTTTTGAAATGTGGTTTTCTCTGTTTTCGCCCTTCAGTGTGTGCTCCATGTGATTCTGCACCTGGGAAAAAAAACTTGGCCCAAAACTGGATCCGAACGGGGAAGTTATGGCCATTCAGATGCGTGCGCGGTGTCTTCGACCCCATCCGGCCAACGCTCCGGGACCTATCAGCACCGCAATCGTGAAGATGATAGTACCGGGGAGGCCTATACTGAGGGAGGCACTGTCTCGGAACATCCTAGGTGGTGGGCGGTCCAGGATCATGCCGCGACGGTGCCAATGAGGCGGCACGGTTAGAATGTCGCAAGGAGGACGTTGAATTTGACCTGACCAGGTTCTTCTTGGGTTTTATATTTTATATTTATTTTTTTTGAAATGTGGTTTTCTCCGTTCTCGCCCTTCAGGGTGTGCTCCATGTGATTCTGCACCTGGGAAAAAAACGTGGCCCAAAACTGGATCCGAAGCGGGGAAGTTATGGCCATTCAGATGCGTGCGCGGTGTCTTCGACCCCATCCGGCCAACGCTCCGGGACCTATCAGCACCGCAATCGTGAAGATGATAGTACCGGGGAGGCCTATACTGAGGGAGGCACTGTCTCGGAAC
Source organism: Paspalum vaginatum (assembly GCA_030272315.1). Lineage (NCBI taxonomy): Eukaryota > Viridiplantae > Streptophyta > Magnoliopsida > Poales > Poaceae > Paspalum > Paspalum vaginatum. The sequence continues at coordinate 54,911 of JAMSGZ010000101.1, forward strand.
ATCCTAGGTGGTGGGCGGTCCCGGATCATGCCGCGACGGTGCCAATGAGGCGGCACGGTTAGAATGTCGCAAGGAGGACGTTGAATTTGACCTGACCGGTTCTTCTTGGGTTTTATATTTTATATTTATTTTTTTTGAAATGTGGTTTTCTCTGTTTTCGCCCTTCAGGGTGTGCTCCATGTGATTCTGCACCTGGGAAAAAAAACGTGGCCCAAAACTGGATCCGAACGGGGAAGTTATGGCCATTCAGATGCGTGCGCGGTGTCTTCGACCCCATCCGGCCAACGCTCCGGGACCTATCAGCACCGGAATCGTGAAGATGATAGTACCGGGGAGGCCTATACTGAGGGAGGCACTGTCTCGGAACATCCTAGGTGGTGGGCGGTCCAGGATCATGCCGCGACGGTGCCAATGAGGCGGCACGGTTAGAATGTCGCAAGGAGGACGTTGAATTTGACCTGACCGGTTCTTCTTGGGTTTTATATTTTATATTTATTTTTTTTGAAATGTGGTTTTCTCCGTTCTCGCCCTTCAGGGTGTGCTCCATGTGATTCTGCACCTGGGAAAAAAACTTGGCCCAAAACTGGATCCGAACGGGGAAGTTATGGCCATTCAGATGCGTGCGCGGTGTCTTCGACCCCATCCGGCCAACGCTCCGGGACCTATCAGCACCGGAATCGTGAAGATGATAGTACCGGGGAGGCCTATACTGAGGGAGGCACTGTCTCGGAACATCCTAGGTGGTGGGCGGTCCAGGATCATGCCGCGACGGTGCCAATGAGGCGGCACGGTTAGAATGTCGCAAGGAGGACGTTGAATTTGACCTGACCGGTTCTTCTTGGGTTTTATATTTTATATTTATTTTTTTTGAAATGTGGTTTTCTCCGTTCTCGCCCTTCAGGGTGTGCTCCATGTGATTCTGCACCTGGGAAAAAAAACGTGGCCCAAAACTGGATCCGAACGGGGAAGTTATGGCCATTCAGATGCGTGCGCGGTGTCTTCGACCCCATCCGGCCAACGCTCCGGGACCTATCAGCACCGCAATCGTGAAGATGATAGTACCGGGGAGGCCTATACTGAGGGAGGCACTGTCTCGGAACATCCTAGGTGGTGGGCGGTCCAGGATCATGCCGCGACGGTGCCAATGAGGCGGCACGGTTAGAATGTCGCAAGGAGGACGTTGAATTTGACCTGACCGGTTCTTCTTGGGTTTTATATTTTATATTTATTTTTTTTGAAATGTGGTTTTCTCCGTTCTCGCCCTTCAGGGTGTGCTCCATGTGATTCTGCACCTGGGAAAAAAACGTGGCCCAAAACTGGATCCGAACGGGGAAGTTATGGCCATTCAGATGCGTGCGCGGTGTCTTCGACCCCATCCGGCCAACGCTCCGGGACCTATCAGCACCGCAATCGTGAAGATGATAGTACCGGGGAGGCCTATACTGAGGGAGGCACTGTCTCGGAACATCCTAGGTGGTGGGCGGTCCAGGATCATGCCGCGACGGTGCCAATGAGGCGGCACGGTTAGAATGTCGCAAGGAGGACGTTGAATTTGACCTGACCGGTTCTTCTTAGGTTTTATATTTTATATTTATTTTTTTGAAATGTGGTTTTCTCTGTTTTCGCCCTTCAGGGTGTGCTCCATGTGATTTCTGCACCTGGGAAAAAAAACTTGGCCCAAAACTGGATCCGAACGGGGAAGTTATGGCCATTCAGATGCGTGCGCGGTGTCTTCGACCCCATCCGGCCAACGCTCCGGGACCTATCAGCACCGCAATCGTGAAGATGATAGTACCGGGGAGGCCTATACTGAGGGAGGCACTGTCTCGGAACATCCTAGGTGGTGGGCGGTCCAGGATCATGCCGCGACGGTGCCAATGAGGCGGCACGGTTAGAATGTCGCAAGGAGGACGTTGAATTTGACCTGACCGGTTCTTCTTGGGTTTTATATTTTATATTTATTTTTTTTGAAATGTGGTTTTCTCCGTTCTCGCCCTTCAGGGTGTGCTCCATGTGATTCTGCACCTGGGAAAAAAACGTGGCCCAAAACTGGATCCGAACGGGGAAGTTATGGCCATTCAGATGCGTGCGCGGTGTCTTCGACCCCATCCGGCCAACGCTCCGGGACCTATCAGCACCGCAATCGTGAAGATGATAGTACCGGGGAGGCCTATACTGAGGGAGGCACTGTCTCGGAACATCCTAGGTGGTGGGCGGTCCCGGATCATGCCGCGACGGTGCCAATGAGGCGGCACGGTTAGAATGTCGCAAGGAGGACGTTGAATTTGACCTGACCGGTTCTTCTTAGGTTTTATATTTTATATTTATTTTTTTTGAAATGTGGTTTTCTCTGTTTTCGCCCTTCAGGGTGTGCTCCATGTGATTCTGCACCTGGGAAAAAAAACTTGGCCCAAAACTGGATCCGAACGGGGAAGTTATGGCCATTCAGATGCGTGCGCGGTGTCTTCGACCCCATCCGGCCAACGCTCCGGGACCTATCAGCACCGCAATCGTGAAGATGATAGTACCGGGGAGGCCTATACTGAGGGAGGCACTGTCTCGGAACATCCTAGGTGGTGGGCGGTCCAGGATCATGCCGCGACGGTGCCAATGAGGCGGCACGGTTAGAATGTCGCAAGGAGGACGTTGAATTTGACCTGACCGGTTCTTCTTGGGTTTTATATTTTATATTTATTTTTTTTGAAATGTGGTTTTCTCCGTTCTCGCCCTTCAGGGTGTGCTCCATGTGATTCTGCACCTGGGAAAAAAACGTGGCCCAAAACTGGATCCGAAGCGGGGAAGTTATGGCCATTCAGATGCGTGCGCGGTGTCTTCGACCCCATCCGGCCAACGCTCCGGGACCTATCAGCACCGCAATCGTGAAGATGATAGTACCGGGGAGGCCTATACTGAGGGAGGCACTGTCTCGGAACATCCTAGGTGGTGGGCGGTCCCGGATCATGCCGCGACGGTGCCAATGAGGCGGCACGGTTAGAATGTCGCAAGGAGGACGTTGAATTTGACCTGACCGGTTCTTCTTGGGTTTTATATTTTATATTTATTTTTTTTGAAATGTGGTTTTCTCCGTTTTCGCCCTTCAGGGTGTGCTCCATGTGATTCTGCACCTGGGAAAAAAACGTGGCCCAAAACTGGATCCGAACGGGGAAGTTATGGCCATTCAGATGCGTGCGCGGTGTCTTCGACCCCATCCGGCCAACGCTCCGGGACCTATCAGCACCGGAATCGTGAAGATGATAGTACCGGGGAGGCCTATACTGAGGGAGGCACTGTCTCGGAACATCCTAGGTGGTGGGCGGTCCAGGATCATGCCGCGACGGTGCCAATGAGGCGGCACGGTTAGAATGTCGCAAGGAGGACGTTGAATTTGACCTGACCGGTTCTTCTTGGGTTTTATATTTTATATTTATTTTTTTTGAAATGTGGTTTTCTCCGTTCTCGCCCTTCAGGGTGTGCTCCATGTGATTCTGCACCTGGGAAAAAAACTTGGCCCAAAACTGGATCCGAACGGGGAAGTTATGGCCATTCAGATGCGTGCGCGGTGTCTTCGACCCCATCCGGCCAACGCTCCGGGACCTATCAGCACCGGAATCGTGAAGATGATAGTACCGGGGAGGCCTATACTGAGGGAGGCACTGTCTCGGAACATCCTAGGTGGTGGGCGGTCCAGGATCATGCCGCGACGGTGCCAATGAGGCGGCACGGTTAGAATGTCGCAAGGAGGACGTTGAATTTGACCTGACCGGTTCTTCTTGGGTTTTATATTTTATATTTATTTTTTTTGAAATGTGGTTTTCTCCGTTCTCGCCCTTCAGGGTGTGCTCCATGTGATTCTGCACCTGGGAAAAAAACTTGGCCCAAAACTGGATCCGAACGGGGAAGTTATGGCCATTCAGATGCGTGCGCGGTGTCTTCGACCCCATCCGGCCAACGCTCCGGGACCTATCAGCACCGGAATCGTGAAGATGATAGTACCGGGGAGGCCTATACTGAGGGAGGCACTGTCTCGGAACATCCTAGGTGGTGGGCGGTCCAGGATCATGCCGCGACGGTGCCAATGAGGCGGCACGGTTAGAATGTCGCAAGGAGGACGTTGAATTTGACCTGACCGGTTCTTCTTGGGTTTTATATTTTATATTTATTTTTTTTGAAATGTGGTTTTCTCCGTTCTCGCCCTTCAGGGTGTGCTCCATGTGATTCTGCACCTGGGAAAAAAACTTGGCCCAAAACTGGATCCGAACGGGGAAGTTATGGCCATTCAGATGCGTGCGCGGTGTCTTCGACCCCATCCGGCCAACGCTCCGGGACCTATCAGCACCGGAATCGTGAAGATGATAGTACCGGGGAGGCCTATACTGAGGGAGGCACTGTCTCGGAACATCCTAGGTGGTGGGCGGTCCAGGATCATGCCGCGACGGTGCCAATGAGGCGGCACGGTTAGAATGTCGCAAGGAGGACGTTGAATTTGACCTGACCGGTTCTTCTTGGGTTTTATATTTTATATTTATTTTTTTTGAAATGTGGTTTTCTCCGTTCTCGCCCTTCAGGGTGTGCTCCATGTGATTCTGCACCTGGGAAAAAAACTTGGCCCAAAACTGGATCCGAACGGGGAAGTTATGGCCATTCAGATGCGTGCGCGGTGTCTTCGACCCCATCCGGCCAACGCTCCGGGACCTATCAGCACCGGAATCGTGAAGATGATAGTACCGGGGAGGCCTATACTGAGGGAGGCACTGTCTCGGAACATCCTAGGTGGTGGGCGGTCCAGGATCATGCCGCGACGGTGCCAATGAGGCGGCACGGTTAGAATGTCGCAAGGAGGACGTTGAATTTGACCTGACCGGTTCTTCTTGGGTTTTATATTTTATATTTATTTTTTTTGAAATGTGGTTTTCTCCGTTCTCGCCCTTCAGGGTGTGCTCCATGTGATTCTGCACCTGGGAAAAAAACTTGGCCCAAAACTGGATCCGAACGGGGAAGTTATGGCCATTCAGATGCGTGCGCGGTGTCTTCGACCCCATCCGGCCAACGCTCCGGGACCTATCAGCACCGGAATCGTGAAGATGATAGTACCGGGGAGGCCTATACTGAGGGAGGCACTGTCTCGGAACATCCTAGGTGGTGGGCGGTCCAGGATCATGCCGCGACGGTGCCAATGAGGCGGCACGGTTAGAATGTCGCAAGGAGGACGTTGAATTTGACCTGACCGGTTCTTCTTGGGTTTTATATTTTATATTTATTTTTTTTGAAATGTGGTTTTCTCCGTTCTCGCCCTTCAGGGTGTGCTCCATGTGATTCTGCACCTGGGAAAAAAACTTGGCCCAAAACTGGATCCGAACGGGGAAGTTATGGCCATTCAGATGCGTGCGCGGTGTCTTCGACCCCATCCGGCCAACGCTCCGGGACCTATCAGCACCGGAATCGTGAAGATGATAGTACCGGGGAGGCCTATACTGAGGGAGGCACTGTCTCGGAACATCCTAGGTGGTGGGCGGTCCAGGATCATGCCGCGACGGTGCCAATGAGGCGGCACGGTTAGAATGTCGCAAGGAGGACGTTGAATTTGACCTGACCGGTTCTTCTTGGGTTTTATATTTTATATTTATTTTTTTTGAAATGTGGTTTTCTCCGTTCTCGCCCTTCAGGGTGTGCTCCATGTGATTCTGCACCTGGGAAAAAAACTTGGCCCAAAACTGGATCCGAACGGGGAAGTTATGGCCATTCAGATGCGTGCGCGGTGTCTTCGACCCCATCCGGCCAACGCTCCGGGACCTATCAGCACCGCAATCGTGAAGATGATAGTACCGGGGAGGCCTATACTGAGGGAGGCACTGTCTCGGAACATCCTAGGTGGTGGGCGGTCCAGGATCATGCCGCGACGGTGCCAATGAGGCGGCACGGTTAGAATGTCGCAAGGAGGACGTTGAATTTGACCTGACCGGTTCTTCTTGGGTTTTATATTTTATATTTATTTTTTTTGAAATGTGGTTTTCTCCGTTCTCGCCCTTCAGGGTGTGCTCCATGTGATTCTGCACCTGTGAAAAAAAACTTGGCCCAAAACTGGATCCGAACGGGGAAGTTATGGCCATTCAGATGCGTGCGCGGTGTCTTCGACCCCATCCGGCCAACGCTCCGGGACCTATCAGCACCGGAATCGTGAAGATGATAGTACCGGGGAGGCCTATACTGAGGGAGGCACTGTCTCGGAACATCCTAGGTGGTGGGCGGTCCAGGATCATGCCGCGACGGTGCCAATGAGGCGGCACGGTTAGAATGTCGCAAGGAGGACGTTGAATTTGACCTGACCGGTTCTTCTTGGGTTTTATATTTTATATTTATTTTTTTTGAAATGTGGTTTTCTCCTGTTCTCGCCCTTCAGGGTGTGCTCCATGTGATTCTGCACCTGGGAAAAAAACGTGGCCCAAAACTGGATCCGAAGCGGGGAAGTTATGGCCATTCAGATGCGTGCGCGGTGTCTTCGACCCCATCCGGCCAACGCTCCGGGACCTATCAGCACCGCAATCGTGAAGATGATAGTACCGGGGAGGCCTATACTGAGGGAGGCACTGTCTCGGAACATCCTAGGTGGTGGGCGGTCCAGGATCATGCCGCGACGGTGCCAATGAGGCGGCACGGTTAGAATGTCGCAAGGAGGACGTTGAATTTGACCTGACCGGTTCTTCTTAGGTTTTATATTTTATATTTATTTTTTTTGAAATGTGGTTTTCTCCTGTTTTCGCCCTTCAGGGTGTGCTCCATGTGATTCTGCACCTGGGAAAAAAAACTTGGCCCAAAACTGGATCCGAACGGGGAAGTTATGGCCATTCAGATGCGTGCGCGGTGTCTTCGACCCCATCCGGCCAACGCTCCGGGACCTATCAGCACCGGAATCGTGAAGATGATAGTACCGGGGAGGCCTATACTGAGGGAGGCACTGTCTCGGAACATCCTAGGTGGTGGGCGGTCCAGGATCATGCCGCGACGGTGCCAATGAGGCGGCACGGTTAGAATGTCGCAAGGAGGACGTTGAATTTGACCTGACCGGTTCTTCTTGGGTTTTATATTTTATATTTATTTTTTTTGAAATGTGGTTTTCTCCGTTCTCGCCCTTCAGGGTGTGCTCCATGTGATTCTGCACCTGGGAAAAAAATGTGGCCCAAAACTGGATCCGAACGGGGAAGTTATGGCCATTCAGATGCGTGCGCGGTGTCTTCGACCCCATCCGGCCAACGCTCCGGGACCTATCAGCACCGGAATCGTGAAGATGATAGTACCGGGGAGGCCTATACTGAGGGAGGCACTGTCTCGGAACATCCTAGGTGGTGGGCGGTCCAGGATCATGCCGCGACGGTGCCAATGAGGCGGCACGGTTAGAATGTCGCAAGGAGGACGTTGAATTTGACCTGACCGGTTCTTCTTGGGTTTTATATTTTATATTTATTTTTTTTGAAATGTGGTTTTCTCCGTTCTCGCCCTTCAGGGTGTGCTCCATGTGATTCTGCACCTGGGAAAAAAACTTGGCCCAAAACTGGATCCGAACGGGGAAGTTATGGCCATTCAGATGCGTGCGCGGTGTCTTCGACCCCATCCGGCCAACGCTCCGGGACCTATCAGCACCGGAATCGTGAAGATGATAGTACCGGGGAGGCCTATACTGAGGGAGGCACTGTCTCGGAACATCCTAGGTGGTGGGCGGTCCAGGATCATGCCGCGACGGTGCCAATGAGGCGGCACGGTTAGAATGTCGCAAGGAGGACGTTGAATTTGACCTGACCGGTTCTTCTTAGGTTTTATATTTTATATTTATTTTTTTTGAAATGTGGTTTTCTCCGTTTTCGCCCTTCAGGGTGTGCTCCATGTGATTCTGCACCTGGGAAAAAAAACTTGGCCCAAAACTGGATCCGAACGGGGAAGTTATGGCCATTCAGATGCGTGCGCGGTGTCTTCGACCCCATCCGGCCAACGCTCCGGGACCTATCAGCACCGCAATCGTGAAGATGATAGTACCGGGGAGGCCTATACTGAGGGAGGCACTGTCTCGGAACATCCTAGGTGGTGGGCGGTCCAGGATCATGCCGCGACGGTGCCAATGAGGCGGCACGGTTAGAATGTCGCAAGGAGGACGTTGAATTTGACCTGACCGGTTCTTCTTGGGTTTTATATTTTATATTTATTTTTTTTGAAATGTGGTTTTCTCCGTTCTCGCCCTTCAGGGTGTGCTCCATGTGATTCTGCACCTGGGAAAAAAAACGTGGCCCAAAACTGGATCCGAACGGGGAAGTTATGGCCATTCAGATGCGTGCGCGGTGTCTTCGACCCCATCCGGCCAACGCTCCGGGACCTATCAGCACCGCAATCGTGAAGATGATAGTACCGGGGAGGCCTATACTGAGGGAGGCACTGTCTCGGAACATCCTAGGTGGTGGGCGGTCCAGGATCATGCCGCGACGGTGCCAATGAGGCGGCACGGTTAGAATGTCGCAAGGAGGACGTTGAATTTGACCTGACCGGTTCTTCTTGGGTTTTATATTTTATATTTATTTTTTTTGAAATGTGGTTTTCTCCGTTTCTCGCCCTTCAGGGTGTGCTCCATGTGATTCTGCACCTGGGAAAAAAACGTGGCCCAAAACTGGATCCGAACGGGGAAGTTATGGCCATTCAGATGCGTGCGCGGTGTCTTCGACCCCATCCGGCCAACGCTCCGGGACCTATCAGCACCGGAATCGTGAAGATGATAGTACCGGGGAGGCCTATACTGAGGGAGGCACTGTCTCGGAACATCCTAGGTGGTGGGCGGTCCAGGATCATGCCGCGACGGTGCCAATGAGGCGGCACGGTTAGAATGTCGCAAGGAGGACGTTGAATTTGACCTGACCGGTTCTTCTTGGGTTTTATATTTTATATTTATTTTTTTTGAAATGTGGTTTTCTCCGTTCTCGCCCTTCAGGGTGTGCTCCATGTGATTCTGCACCTGGGAAAAAAACGTGGCCCAAAACTGGATCCGAACGGGGAAGTTATGGCCATTCAGATGCGTGCGCGGTGTCTTCGACCCCATCCGGCCAACGCTCCGGGACCTATCAGCACCGCAATCGTGAAGATGATAGTACCGGGGAGGCCTATACTGAGGGAGGCACTGTCTCGGAACATCCTAGGTGGTGGGCGGTCCAGGATCATGCCGCGACGGTGCCAATGAGGCGGCACGGTTAGAATGTCGCAAGGAGGACGTTGAATTTGACCTGACCGGTTCTTCTTGGGTTTTATATTTTATATTTATTTTTTTTGAAATGTGGTTTTCTCCGTTCTCGCCCTTCAGGGTGTGCTCCATGTGATTCTGCACCTGGGAAAAAAACGTGGCCCAAAACTGGATCCGAACGGGGAAGTTATGGCCATTCAGATGCGTGCGCGGTGTCTTCGACCCCATCCGGCCAACGCTCCGGGACCTATCAGCACCGCAATCGTGAAGATGATAGTACCGGGGAGGCCTATACTGAGGGAGGCACTGTCTCGGAACATCCTAGGTGGTGGGCGGTCCAGGATCATGCCGCGACGGTGCCAATGAGGCGGCACGGTTAGAATGTCGCAAGGAGGACGTTGAATTTGACCTGACCGGTTCTTCTTGGGTTTTATATTTTATATTTATTTTTTTTGAAATGTGGTTTTCTCCGTTCTCGCCCTTCAGGGTGTGCTCCATGTGATTCTGCACCTGGGAAAAAAACGTGGCCCAAAACTGGATCCGAACGGGGAAGTTATGGCCATTCAGATGCGTGCGCGGTGTCTTCGACCCCATCCGGCCAACGCTCCGGGACCTATCAGCACCGCAATCGTGAAGATGATAGTACCGGGGAGGCCTATACTGAGGGAGGCACTGTCTCGGAACATCCTAGGTGGTGGGCGGTCCAGGATCATGCCGCGACGGTGCCAATGAGGCGGCACGGTTAGAATGTCGCAAGGAGGACGTTGAATTTGACCTGACCGGTTCTTCTTGGGTTTTATATTTTATATTTATTTTTTTTGAAATGTGGTTTTCTCCGTTTTCGCCCTTCAGGGTGTGCTCCATGTGATTCTGCACCTGGGAAAAAAAACGTGGCCCAAAACTGGATCCGAACGGGGAAGTTATGGCCATTCAGATGCGTGCGCGGTGTCTTCGACCCCATCCGGCCAACGCTCCGGGACCTATCAGCACCGGAATCGTGAAGATGATAGTACCGGGGAGGCCTATACTGAGGGAGGCACTGTCTCGGAACATCCTAGGTGGTGGGCGGTCCAGGATCATGCCGCGACGGTGCCAATGAGGCGGCACGGTTAGAATGTCGCAAGGAGGACGTTGAATTTGACCTGACCGGTTCTTCTTGGGTTTTATATTTTATATTTATTTTTTTTGAAATGTGGTTTTCTCCGTTCTCGCCCTTCAGGGTGTGCTCCATGTGATTCTGCACCTGGGAAAAAAACTTGGCCCAAAACTGGATCCGAACGGGGAAGTTATGGCCATTCAGATGCGTGCGCGGTGTCTTCGACCCCATCCGGCCAACGCTCCGGGACCTATCAGCACCGCAATCGTGAAGATGATAGTACCGGGGAGGCCTATACTGAGGGAGGCACTGTCTCGGAACATCCTAGGTGGTGGGCGGTCCAGGATCATGCCGCGACGGTGCCAATGAGGCGGCACGGTTAGAATGTCGCAAGGAGGACGTTGAATTTGACCTGACCGGTTCTTCTTAGGGTTTTATATTTTATATTTATTTTTTTTGAAATGTGGTTTTCTCTGTTTTCGCCCTTCAGGGTGTGCTCCATGTGATTCTGCACCTGGGAAAAAAACGTGGCCCAAAACTGGATCCGAACGGGGAAGTTATGGCCATTCAGATGCGTGCGCGGTGTCTTCGACCCCATCCGGCCAACGCTCCGGGACCTATCAGCACCGCAATCGTGAAGATGATAGTACCGGGGAGGCCTATACTGAGGGAGGCACTGTCTCGGAACATCCTAGGTGGTGGGCGGTCCAGGATCATGCCGCGACGGTGCCAATGAGGCGGCACGGTTAGAATGTCGCAAGGAGGACGTTGAATTTGACCTGACCGGTTCTTCTTGGGTTTTATATTTTATATTTATTTTTTTTGAAATGTGGTTTTCTCCGTTCTCGCCCTTCAGGGTGTGCTCCATGTGATTCTGCACCTGGGAAAAAAACGTGGCCCAAAACTGGATCCGAACGGGGAAGTTATGGCCATTCAGATGCGTGCGCGGTGTCTTCGACCCCATCCGGCCAACGCTCCGGGACCTATCAGCACCGCAATCGTGAAGATGATAGTACCGGGGAGGCCTATACTGAGGGAGGCACTGTCTCGGAACATCCTAGGTGGTGGGCGGTCCAGGATCATGCCGCGACGGTGCCAATGAGGCGGCACGGTTAGAATGTCGCAAGGAGGACGTTGAATTTGACCTGACCGGTTCTTCTTGGGTTTTATATTTTATATTTATTTTTTTTGAAATGTGGTTTTCTCCTGTTCTCGCCCTTCAGGGTGTGCTCCATGTGATTCTGCACCTGGGAAAAAAACGTGGCCCAAAACTGGATCCGAACGGGGAAGTTATGGCCATTCAGATGCGTGCGCGGTGTCTTCGACCCCATCCGGCCAACGCTCCGGGACCTATCAGCACCGGCAATCGTGAAGATGATAGTACCGGGGAGGCCTATACTGAGGGAGGCACTGTCTCGGAACATCCTAGGTGGTGGGCGGTCCAGGATCATGCCGCGACGGTGCCAATGAGGCGGCACGGTTAGAATGTCGCAAGGAGGACGTTGAATTTGACCTGACCGGTTCTTCTTGGGTTTTATATTTTATATTTATTTTTTTTGAAATGTGGTTTTCTCCGTTCTCGCCCTTCAGGGTGTGCTCCATGTGATTCTGCACCTGGGAAAAAAACTTGGCCCAAAACTGGATCCGAACGGGGAAGTTATGGCCATTCAGATGCGTGCGCGGTGTCTTCGACCCCATCCGGCCAACGCTCCGGGACCTATCAGCACCGGAATCGTGAAGATGATAGTACCGGGGAGGCCTATACTGAGGGAGGCACTGTCTCGGAACATCCTAGGTGGTGGGCGGTCCAGGATCATGCCGCGACGGTGCCAATGAGGCGGCACGGTTAGAATGTCGCAAGGAGGACGTTGAATTTGACCTGACCGGTTCTTCTTGGGTTTTATATTTTATATTTATTTTTTTTGAAATGTGGTTTTCTCCGTTCTCGCCCTTCAGGGTGTGCTCCATGTGATTCTGCACCTGGGAAAAAAACGTGGCCCAAAACTGGATCCGAACGGGGAAGTTATGGCCATTCAGATGCGTGCGCGGTGTCTTCGACCCCATCCGGCCAACGCTCCGGGACCTATCAGCACCGCAATCGTGAAGATGATAGTACCGGGGAGGCCTATACTGAGGGAGGCACTGTCTCGGAACATCCTAGGTGGTGGGCGGTCCAGGATCATGCCGCGACGGTGCCAATGAGGCGGCACGGTTAGAATGTCGCAAGGAGGACGTTGAATTTGACCTGACCGGTTCTTCTTGGGTTTTATATTTTATATTTATTTTTTTTGAAATGTGGTTTTCTCCGTTCTCGCCCTTCAGGGTGTGCTCCATGTGATTCTGCACCTGGGAAAAAAACGTGGCCCAAAACTGGATCCGAAGCGGGGAAGTTATGGCCATTCAGATGCGTGCGCGGTGTCTTCGACCCCATCCGGCCAACGCTCCGGGACCTATCAGCACCGCAATCGTGAAGATGATAGTACCGGGGAGGCCTATACTGAGGGAGGCACTGTCTCGGAACATCCTAGGTGGTGGGCGGTCCCGGATCATGCCGCGACGGTGCCAATGAGGCGGCACGGTTAGAATGTCGCAAGGAGGACGTTGAATTTGACCTGACCGGTTCTTCTTGGGTTTTATATTTTATATTTATTTTTTTTGAAATGTGGTTTTCTCCGTTCTCGCCCTTCAGGGTGTGCTCCATGTGATTCTGCACCTGGGAAAAAAAACGTGGCCCAAAACTGGATCCGAACGGGGAAGTTATGGCCATTCAGATGCGTGCGCGGTGTCTTCGACCCCATCCGGCCAACGCTCCGGGACCTATCAGCACCGCAATCGTGAAGATGATAGTACCGGGGAGGCCTATACTGAGGGAGGCACTGTCTCGGAACATCCTAGGTGGTGGGCGGTCCAGGATCATGCCGCGACGGTGCCAATGAGGCGGCACGGTTAGAATGTCGCAAGGAGGACGTTGAATTTGACCTGACCGGTTCTTCTTGGGTTTTATATTTTATATTTATTTTTTTTGAAATGTGGTTTTCTCTCGTTCTCGCCCTTCAGGGTGTGCTCCATGTGATTCTGCACCTGGGAAAAAAACGTGGCCCAAAACTGGATCCGAACGGGGAAGTTATGGCCATTCAGATGCGTGCGCGGTGTCTTCGACCCCATCCGGCCAACGCTCCGGGACCTATCAGCACCGCAATCGTGAAGATGATAGTACCGGGGAGGCCTATACTGAGGGAGGCACTGTCTCGGAACATCCTAGGTGGTGGGCGGTCCAGGATCATGCCGCGACGGTGCCAATGAGGCGGCACGGTTAGAATGTCGCAAGGAGGACGTTGAATTTGACCTGACCGGTTCTTCTTGGGTTTTATATTTTATATTTATTTTTTTTGAAATGTGGTTTTCTCCGTTCTCGCCCTTCAGGGTGTGCTCCATGTGATTCTGCACCTGGGAAAAAAACGTGGCCCAAAACTGGATCCGAACGGGGAAGTTATGGCCATTCAGATGCGTGCGCGGTGTCTTCGACCCCATCCGGCCAACGCTCCGGGACCTATCAGCACCGCAATCGTGAAGATGATAGTACCGGGGAGGCCTATACTGAGGGAGGCACTGTCTCGGAACATCCTAGGTGGTGGGCGGTCCAGGATCATGCCGCGACGGTGCCAATGAGGCGGCACGGTTAGAATGTCGCAAGGAGGACGTTGAATTTGACCTGACCGGTTCTTCTTGGGTTTTATATTTTATATTTATTTTTTTTGAAATGTGGTTTTCTCCGTTCTCGCCCTTCAGGGTGTGCTCCATGTGATTCTGCACCTGGGAAAAAAACTTGGCCCAAAACTGGATCCGAGCGGGGAAGTTATGGCCATTCAGATGCGTGCGCGGTGTCTTCGACCCCATCCGGCCAACGCTCCGGGACCTATCAGCACCGCAATCGTGAAGATGATAGTACCGGGGAGGCCTATACTGAGGGAGGCACTGTCTCGGAACATCCTAGGTGGTGGGCGGTCCAGGATCATGCCGCGACGGTGCCAATGAGGCGGCACGGTTAGAATGTCGCAAGGAGGACGTTGAATTTGACCTGACCGGTTCTTCTTGGGTTTTATATTTTATATTTATTTTTTTTGAAATGTGGTTTTCTCCGTTCTCGCCCTTCAGGGTGTGCTCCATGTGATTCTGCACCTGGGAAAAAAAACGTGGCCCAAAACTGGATCCGAACGGGGAAGTTATGGCCATTCAGATGCGTGCGCGGTGTCTTCGACCCCATCCGGCCAACGCTCCGGGACCTATCAGCACCGCAATCGTGAAGATGATAGTACCGGGGAGGCCTATACTGAGGGAGGCACTGTCTCGGAACATCCTAGGTGGTGGGCGGTCCAGGATCATGCCGCGACGGTGCCAATGAGGCGGCACGGTTAGAATGTCGCAAGGAGGACGTTGAATTTGACCTGACCGGTTCTTCTTGGGTTTTATATTTTATATTTATTTTTTTTGAAATGTGGTTTTCTCCGTTCTCGCCCTTCAGGGTGTGCTCCATGTGATTCTGCACCTGGGAAAAAAACGTGGCCCAAAACTGGATCCGAGCGGGGAAGTTATGGCCATTCAGATGCGTGCGCGGTGTCTTCGACCCCATCCGGCCAACGCTCCGGGACCTATCAGCACCGCAATCGTGAAGATGATAGTACCGGGGAGGCCTATACTGAGGGAGGCACTGTCTCGGAACATCCTAGGTGGTGGGCGGTCCAGGATCATGCCGCGACGGTGCCAATGAGGCGGCACGGTTAGAATGTCGCAAGGAGGACGTTGAATTTGACCTGACCGGTTCTTCTTGGGTTTTATATTTTATATTTATTTTTTTTGAAATGTGGTTTTCTTCGTTCTCGCCCTTCAGGGTGTGCTCCATGTGATTCTGCACCTGGGAAAAAAACGTGGCCCAAAACTGGATCCGAGCGGGGAAGTTATGGCCATTCAGATGCGTGCGCGGTGTCTTCGACCCCATCCGGCCAACGCTCCGGGACCTATCAGCACCGCAATCGTGAAGATGATAGTACCGGGGAGGCCTATACTGAGGGAGGCACTGTCTCGGAACATCCTAGGTGGTGGGCGGTCCAGGATCATGCCGCGACGGTGCCAATGAGGCGGCACGGTTAGAATGTCGCAAGGAGGACGTTGAATTTGACCTGACCGGTTCTTCTTGGGTTTTATATTTTATATTTATTTTTTTTGAAATGTGGTTTTCTCCGTTCTCGCCCTTCAGGGTGTGCTCCATGTGATTCTGCACCTGGGAAAAAAACGTGGCCCAAAACTGGATCCGAAGCGGGGAAGTTATGGCCATTCAGATGCGTGCGCGGTGTCTTCGACCCCATCCGGCCAACGCTCCGGGACCTATCAGCACCGCAATCGTGAAGATGATAGTACCGGGGAGGCCTATACTGAGGGAGGCACTGTCTCGGAACATCCTAGGTGGTGGGCGGTCCAGGATCATGCCGCGACGGTGCCAATGAGGCGGCACGGTTAGAATGTCGCAAGGAGGACGTTGAATTTGACCTGACCGGTTCTTCTTGGGTTTTATATTTTATATTTATTTTTTTTGAAATGTGGTTTTCTCCGTTCTCGCCCTTCAGGGTGTGCTCCATGTGATTCTGCACCTGGGAAAAAAACGTGGCCCAAAACTGGATCCGAGCGGGGAAGTTATGGCCATTCAGATGCGTGCGCGGTGTCTTCGACCCCATCCGGCCAACGCTCCGGGACCTATCAGCACCGCAATCGTGAAGATGATAGTACCGGGGAGGCCTATACTGAGGGAGGCACTGTCTCGGAACATCCTAGGTGGTGGGCGGTCCAGGATCATGCCGCGACGGTGCCAATGAGGCGGCACGGTTAGAATGTCGCAAGGAGGACGTTGAATTTGACCTGACCGGTTCTTCTTGGGTTTTATATTTTATATTTATTTTTTTTGAAATGTGGTTTTCTCCGTTCTCGCCCTTCAGGGTGTGCTCCATGTGATTCTGCACCTGGGAAAAAAACTTGGCCCAAAACTGGATCCGAACGGGGAAGTTATGGCCATTCAGATGCGTGCGCGGTGTCTTCGACCCCATCCGGCCAACGCTCCGGGACCTATCAGCACCGCAATCGTGAAGATGATAGTACCGGGGAGGCCTATACTGAGGGAGGCACTGTCTCGGAACATCCTAGGTGGTGGGCGGTCCAGGATCATGCCGCGACGGTGCCAATGAGGCGGCACGGTTAGAATGTCGCAAGGAGGACGTTGAATTTGACCTGACCGGTTCTTCTTGGGTTTTATATTTTATATTTATTTTTTTTGAAATGTGGTTTTCTCCGTTCTCGCCCTTCAGGGTGTGCTCCATGTGATTCTGCACCTGGGAAAAAAAACTTGGCCCAAAACTGGATCCGAACGGGGAAGTTATGGCCATTCAGATGCGTGCGCGGTGTCTTCGACCCCATCCGGCCAACGCTCCGGGACCTATCAGCACCGCAATCGTGAAGATGATAGTACCGGGGAGGCCTATACTGAGGGAGGCACTGTCTCGGAACATCCTAGGTGGTGGGCGGTCCAGGATCATGCCGCGACGGTGCCAATGAGGCGGCACGGTTAGAATGTCGCAAGGAGGACGTTGAATTTGACCTGACCGGTTCTTCTTGGGTTTTATATTTTATATTTATTTTTTTTGAAATGTGGTTTTCTCCGTTCTCGCCCTTCAGGGTGTGCTCCATGTGATTCTGCACCTGGGAAAAAAACGTGGCCCAAAACTGGATCCGAAGCGGGGAAGTTATGGCCATTCAGATGCGTGCGCGGTGTCTTCGACCCCATCCGGCCAACGCTCCGGGACCTATCAGCACCGCAATCGTGAAGATGATAGTACCGGGGAGGCCTATACTGAGGGAGGCACTGTCTCGGAACATCCTAGGTGGTGGGCGGTCCAGGATCATGCCGCGACGGTGCCAATGAGGCGGCACGGTTAGAATGTCGCAAGGAGGACGTTGAATTTGACCTGACCGGTTCTTCTTGGGTTTTATATTTTATATTTATTTTTTTTGAAATGTGGTTTTCTCCGTTCTCGCCCTTCAGGGTGTGCTCCATGTGATTCTGCACCTGGGAAAAAAAACGTGGCCCAAAACTGGATCCGAACGGGGAAGTTATGGCCATTCAGATGCGTGCGCGGTGTCTTCGACCCCATCCGGCCAACGCTCCGGGACCTATCAGCACCGGCAATCGTGAAGATGATAGTACCGGGGAGGCCTATACTGAGGGAGGCACTGTCTCGGAACATCCTAGGTGGTGGGCGGTCCAGGATCATGCCGCGACGGTGCCAATGAGGCGGCACGGTTAGAATGTCGCAAGGAGGACGTTGAATTTGACCTGACCGGTTCTTCTTGGGTTTTATATTTTATATTTATTTTTTTTGAAATGTGGTTTTCTCCGTTCTCGCCCTTCAGGGTGTGCTCCATGTGATTCTGCACCTGGGAAAAAAACGTGGCCCAAAACTGGATCCGAACGGGGAAGTTATGGCCATTCAGATGCGTGCGCGGTGTCTTCGACCCCATCCGGCCAACGCTCCGGGACCTATCAGCACCGCAATCGTGAAGATGATAGTACCGGGGAGGCCTATACTGAGGGAGGCACTGTCTCGGAACATCCTAGGTGGTGGGCGGTCCAGGATCATGCCGCGACGGTGCCAATGAGGCGGCACGGTTAGAATGTCGCAAGGAGGACGTTGAATTTGACCTGACCGGTTCTTCTTGGGTTTTATATTTTATATTTATTTTTTTTGAAATGTGGTTTTCTCCGTTCTCGCCCTTCAGGGTGTGCTCCATGTGATTCTGCACCTGGGAAAAAAACTTGGCCCAAAACTGGATCCGAACGGGGAAGTTATGGCCATTCAGATGCGTGCGCGGTGTCTTCGACCCCATCCGGCCAACGCTCCGGGACCTATCAGCACCGCAATCGTGAAGATGATAGTACCGGGGAGGCCTATACTGAGGGAGGCACTGTCTCGGAACATCCTAGGTGGTGGGCGGTCCAGGATCATGCCGCGACGGTGCCAATGAGGCGGCACGGTTAGAATGTCGCAAGGAGGACGTTGAATTTGACCTGACCGGTTCTTCTTGGGTTTTATATTTTATATTTATTTTTTTTGAAATGTGGTTTTCTCCGTTCTCGCCCTTCAGGGTGTGCTCCATGTGATTCTGCACCTGGGAAAAAAACGTGGCCCAAAACTGGATCCGAACGGGGAAGTTATGGCCATTCAGATGCGTGCGCGGTGTCTTCGACCCCATCCGGCCAACGCTCCGGGACCTATCAGCACCGCAATCGTGAAGATGATAGTACCGGGGAGGCCTATACTGAGGGAGGCACTGTCTCGGAACATCCTAGGTGGTGGGCGGTCCAGGATCATGCCGCGACGGTGCCAATGAGGCGGCACGGTTAGAATGTCGCAAGGAGGACGTTGAATTTGACCTGACCGGTTCTTCTTGGGTTTTATATTTTATATTTATTTTTTTTGAAATGTGGTTTTCTCCGTTCTCGCCCTTCAGGGTGTGCTCCATGTGATTCTGCACCTGGGAAAAAAACGTGGCCCAAAACTGGATCCGAACGGGGAAGTTATGGCCATTCAGATGCGTGCGCGGTGTCTTCGACCCCATCCGGCCAACGCTCCGGGACCTATCAGCACCGCAATCGTGAAGATGATAGTACCGGGGAGGCCTATACTGAGGGAGGCACTGTCTCGGAACATCCTAGGTGGTGGGCGGTCCAGGATCATGCCGCGACGGTGCCAATGAGGCGGCACGGTTAGAATGTCGCAAGGAGGACGTTGAATTTGACCTGACCGGTTCTTCTTGGGTTTTATATTTTATATTTATTTTTTTTGAAATGTGGTTTTCTCCGTTCTCGCCCTTCAGGGTGTGCTCCATGTGATTCTGCACCTGTGAAAAAAAACTTGGCCCAAAACTGGATCCGAACGGGGAAGTTATGGCCATTCAGATGCGTGCGCGGTGTCTTCGACCCCATCCGGCCAACGCTCCGGGACCTATCAGCACCGGCAATCGTGAAGATGATAGTACCGGGGAGGCCTATACTGAGGGAGGCACTGTCTCGGAACATCCTAGGTGGTGGGCGGTCCAGGATCATGCCGCGACGGTGCCAATGAGGCGGCACGGTTAGAATGTCGCAAGGAGGACGTTGAATTTGACCTGACCGGTTCTTCTTGGGTTTTATATTTTATATTTATTTTTTTTGAAATGTGGTTTTCTCCGTTCTCGCCCTTCAGGGTGTGCTCCATGTGATTCTGCACCTGGGAAAAAAACGTGGCCCAAAACTGGATCCGAGCGGGGAAGTTATGGCCATTCAGATGCGTGCGCGGTGTCTTCGACCCCATCCGGCCAACGCTCCGGGACCTATCAGCACCGGAATCGTGAAGATGATAGTACCGGGGAGGCCTATACTGAGGGAGGCACTGTCTCGGAACATCCTAGGTGGTGGGCGGTCCAGGATCATGCCGCGACGGTGCCAATGAGGCGGCACGGTTAGAATGTCGCAAGGAGGACGTTGAATTTGACCTGACCGGTTCTTCTTGGGTTTTATATTTTATATTTATTTTTTTTGAAATGTGGTTTTCTCCGTTCTCGCCCTTCAGGGTGTGCTCCATGTGATTCTGCACCTGGGAAAAAAATGTGGCCCAAAACTGGATCCGAGCGGGGAAGTTATGGCCATTCAGATGCGTGCGCGGTGTCTTCGACCCCATCCGGCCAACGCTCCGGGACCTATCAGCACCGCAATCGTGAAGATGATAGTACCGGGGAGGCCTATACTGAGGGAGGCACTGTCTCGGAACATCCTAGGTGGTGGGCGGTCCAGGATCATGCCGCGACGGTGCCAATGAGGCGGCACGGTTAGAATGTCGCAAGGAGGACGTTGAATTTGACCTGACGGGTTCTTCTTGGGTTTTATATTTTATCTTTATTTTTTTTTGAAATGTGGTTTTCTCCGTTCTCGCCCTTCAGGGTGTGCTCCATGTGATTCTGCACCTGGGAAAAAAATGTGGCCCAAAACTGGATCCGAACGGGGAAGTTAATAGAGACCGTATGTCCGTCCTAAGACGCGCCGCCAATTTTGGGGGTTAGCGGGAGTGGCATAGGTTCCCATTGCCAACACGCTAGGTGCCCAGTATATTGGCCATAACTATCGCTATAAGACTCAGAATTGCGCGGGCTCGGTCTTGTTGGAAAGATAACTGCAAATCCCACACCACAGAAATGAAAAATGAAAGTTTTGGTCATACTAAGTATTTCTAAAATAATAAAAACAAAAAGTTGACGACACCCGAAGTAGTCTTATCGCTCGTGCCTCACATATACGCACCGTCGGGTACCATGTCGCGCCTGGCGTTCGTACCCTGTGAGCAACCATGCCGCTAACACATCCACCAAGCCTCTAATGACCGTATGTCCCTCCTAAGACGCGCCGCCAATTTTGGGGCTAGCGGGAGTGGCACGGATTCCCATTGCCAAGACGCAAGGTGGCCGGTATATTGGCCATAACAATCACTATGAGACTCAGAATTGCGCGGCTCGGTCTTGTTGGAAAGATAACTGCAAATCCCACACCGCAGGAATGTAAAACGGAAGTTTTGGTCATACTAAGTATTTCCAAAATAATAAAAACAAAAAATTGACGACACCCGAAGTAGTCTTGCCGGTCGTGCCTCACTTATACACACCGTCGGGAACCATGTCGCATCTGGCGTTCGTACCTTTGGAGGAACCTTGCCGCTAACCCATCCACCATGCCTCTAGAGACCGTATGTCCCTCCTAAGACGCGCTGCCAATTTTTGGGGTTAGCGGGAGTGGCATGGGTTCCCATTGCCAAGACGCTAGGTGCCAGTATATTGGCCATAACTATCGCTATAAGACTCAGAATTGCGCGGGCTCAGTCTTGTTGGAAAGATAACTGCAAATCCCACACCACAGGAATGAAAAAGGAAGTTTTGGTCATACTAAGTATTTCCGAAATAATAAAAACAAAAAATTGACGACACCCGAAGTAGTCTTCCCGGTCGTGCCTCACAGGTACACACCGTCGGGAACCATGTCACGTCCGGCGTTCGTACCTTTGGAGGAACCTTGCCACTAACCCATCCACCATGCCTCTAGAGACCGTATGTCCCTCCTAAGATGCGTCGCCAATTTTGGGGTATAGGGAGTGGCACGGATTCGCATTGCCAAGACGCAAGGTGCCCGGTATATTGGCCATAACAATCGCTTTGAGTCTCAGAATTGCACGGGCTCGGTCTTGTAGGAAAGATTACTGCAAATCCCACACCACAGGAATGAAAAATGGAAGTTTTAGTCATACTAAGTATTTCAAAAATAATAAAAACAAAAAATTAACAACACCCAAAGTAGTCTTCCCGCTTGTGCCTCACATATACCCTCCGTCGGGAACCATGTCGCGTCTGACGTTCGTATCCTATGAGGAACCGAGTCGCTAACATATCCACCATGCCTCTAATGACCGTATGTCCCTCATAAGATGCGCCGCAAATTTTGGGGTTAGCGGGAGTGGCACAGGTTCCCATTGCCAAGACGCAGGGTGCCCGTTATATTGGCCATAAAAATCGCTATAAGACCCAGAATTGCGCGGGCTCAGTCTTGTTGGAAAGATAACTGCAAATCCCACGCCACAGGAATGAAAAACGGAAGTTTTGGTCATACTAAGTATTTCAAAAATAATAAAAACAAAAAATTGATGACACCCGAAGTAGTCTTCCCGCTCGTGCCTCACATATACCCACCGTCGGGAACCATGTCGCGTTTGGCGTTCATACCCTGTGAGGCACCATGCTGCTAACCCATCCACCATGCCTCTAATGACTGTATGCCCCTCCTAAGACGCGCTGCCAATTTTGGGGGTTAGCGGGAGTGGGATGGGTCCCCATTGCCTAGACGCTAGGTGCCTAGGATATTGGCCATAACTATCGCTATAAGACTCAGAATTGCGTGGGCTCAGTCTAGTTGGAAAGATAACTAGAAATCCCACAGCACAGGAATGAAAAACGGAAGTCTTGGTCATAATAAGTATTTCAAAAATAATGAAAACAAAAAATTGACGACACCCGAAGTAGTCTTCCCGCTCGTGCCTCACATATACCCACCGTCGGGAGCCATGTCGCATTTGGCGTTCGTACCCTGTGA
The DNA here is from genome assembly GCA_030272315.1 of Paspalum vaginatum. Classification (NCBI taxonomy): domain Eukaryota; kingdom Viridiplantae; phylum Streptophyta; class Magnoliopsida; order Poales; family Poaceae; genus Paspalum; species Paspalum vaginatum. The sequence goes on from JAMSGZ010000101.1 coordinate 77,429, forward strand.
GGAACCATGTCGCTATCCCATCCACCATGCCTCTAATGACTGTATGTCCCTCCTAAGACGCGCCGCTAATTTTGGGGTTAGCGGGTGGGAGCCAATGCACCGGCTCCATTGCCTCTGGAGTGATGAGTGATTGTCAATAGTAGCAAGACCCAGAAGGACTTGGGCACAAGACCTCCGATGGACAGGAGGCCCTCCGATGGACTGGAGGTAAAGGAAAGTCCTCCGAAGGACTGGAGGCACACTCGGTGTCTGTCGGCCATGGGAGTTCGGTATACGGAGGGGCAGCATGGCGACGGCAGGAGTAAGTCCTCCGAAGGACTTCGAGGCTGCCCCAATGGACAGGGGATGCCGGGTGCCACCACGGTGCTCCAACCCGAATGCGTGGTGCAAAGGCGTGCGAGGGAGGCTTTGGCGGCTTCGGCTCAAAACCGTCACCCAAAGCTACCCAAGCCTTGGTGAGTTGGGCCACGACTCGCCAAGATAGAGAAGATGGGCCAAATCTGGCCCAGGCGGAGACTTCCTAAAGTTTCCCGGTTTCTGACTTCAAAACCGAGGGCGGATCGCGGATTGGACTACTGGCAACGTGGAGAGCATCCGAGGATTGCGTGGAACTTACGAAGATCAAGACTTCATCATGGTCGTCCGTCCCGAAATATCCTGTAATCTTTCATTTAAGTCCTTAGGGTTTGTCTAGCTGTAGGGACCTAAGTGCAAAACTATCTAAATAGCACTTGGGTATAAATAGGTCCAAGGCAGGTCATTAGAGCCTGCTAGGATTAGTCTTCACTTGGTGGTTTTCGTCCTTAAGCTTTGAGCTCCATTGTTAGGTAGGTTAGAGTAGGATTTAGCCTCCTAATCTTGAGGGAAGGTGAGGGTGGTTGCTTGGGATGAATTTCTACTTGTATGCTGAATCTTTAGACCCAATTTGGGCACTTAATCGAAGCAAATTCGTGCAGCAACCTTGTGTTCTTCTCCTCCCCCTCTCTCTTTGGTTTTTGGGTTCAATCCTTGCTTTTTGGGTGTTTTTGTTGGGCAAGCTTGAATCCCTTTCCTTGCTGATGTTCTAGATTTGCTAGGATTTGGAGATCATGACTTAGTTCATCTCAATCCTGCTGGATTGCCACGAGCAAGCCTCTTTTGTGTTTTCCACTTTCTTGCCCAAGAATGGCAATTTCACAAGATCTGAAATTCCCGCTAATTCCGTGGTTATCTTGAGTTGATCTGTTGGGGATAGCTTTGAAATAGGGTCCAGATAACCTGTGCTAAATTTCGTGAAGTTTGGACAAGGTTTGATCAAGTTTGGTTTGAAAACGTCTTCTCTGCAACCCTACCGGACCATCCGGCAGTGGCCACCGGATAGTCCGATTCCACCGGATAGTCTGGCAGAGCCCACCGGACAGTCCGGCGCGGGGCACTGTCCAGGCCATGACACCGGACAGTCCGGCGTCAGGCACCGGATACTCCGGTCCCACCGGACAATCCGGTGTTGGCCACCGGACAGTCCGGTCCTGCCAGGGAGCTGTTGTGTTCTTCCCAGTTTGGTTTTTCCGCTGTGATTTTGCTACAGATTTTCGTATTCCTCCTTTAAGACCATTCTCTTTGCTTACTGTGAGTCAGTGAGACGCACCTCGGTGCGGTGAGTGTCTTGTGGAGGTTATTGCAAAATCCGTTGCTCCGCTGTCATTCTTGTTCGGATCTTGAGCTTTCTTGCATTTGTGCGTATCCTCACAGTGTATGGCACCCTTGCGCTGTTAGGCACGTATCTGTTCAGTGGATAGTGCTTAGTTTCGGTTACCACTTGGGGGTTTGTGATTTTGTGATTTCAAGTGCTCCTATTCACCCCCCCTCTAGTCGCACGTCTCGGTCCTACAATTGGTATAAGAGCCGGTTAGGTTTCTTCATACCTTTACCGGTGAGAAACCAGTAGCGACTATGACTCACTCTGGGAAGATTTCGGTCCTTGGTTCCGATGGCTACTCCTACTAGAAGGGTAGGATGAGAGCTTTCTTGCTTAGCCAGGGCCAGGACATATGGGATGCTACTCAGAGTGCGAACTTTGTGGTGCTTCCAATTGCCCAGCGCACCACCCCAGCGATTGTGGCTCCGCATGAGGCGAACGCCAAAGCTGTTAACTTTCTCTTCTCAGGACTTGGTCCAGTTGATTATGAGAAAGTGAGCCATCTTGAGACTGCCCGTCAGATCTGGTCCCTGCTAAGTGCACACCATGAGGGCACTGCTACTATCACGGGGCGTCTTGTTGAGACTTATAGGCGCGAGTATGAAAATTTCGTTCAGAAGCCTGGTGAGTCTATCGATGACTTGTTTGGTCGTTTTCAATCGATCATCAACAAGTTGCGCGTTAACTCCAGCCCTGAGAGGATCCCATACACCGACCATCAGCAGGCTGTCAAGTTGCTGTATGCATTGGACAGGAAGGTATGGGAGATCAAGGTTAACTCGATCATCGAGTCTGAGGCCTATGGCACAATTGGAGTGGAGACTCTTTACAGCAAGCTCAAGGCCACAGAGGTGGATTACAAGTTGAGAGATTCTCTCACTTGTACTGTGTGGCGGAACAGCCGATTTAATCCGGGCTAAGCACACCTGCCACCTCTGGCTTGCAGTGTGGTTAGGCCGAACTAAACCCGGTCGTCCGTCGAGCTACCCCAAAAGGGCACTCGATGCAACCATCACCCAGGGATACCGACATCACACACGTTAAGCTCTCGAAAGAGCCACAACAATTACAACAACCCATCATTTCATACAAACATAGATTGATTTGTTTAAGAATATTTACTCAAAATGGGATACAATCATACTGAAATAGAATTCCAAATTAACCTCGCAGCGGAAACCGTAACGTAATACTGATATACTCTTGCAGCGGAAAAATAAAACATCGAGCCATGACATTGAGCCCACCATTGTCATTCTCGTTCATGAAGTTCCTGAAATAAAAATATCAACAACGTAGGGGTGAGTACGTGAGGTACTCGTAGGACTTACCCGTGGGCGGTTTCAACCCGACACATTTGAGAGTATGCAAGGCTTTTTGTGGTCTAGACCCTAACCCGCGCAAGCTTACTAGAAGTGAGTCCTTACTTTCAAGTATCATTTATTTCTAAAGTATAAGCCTCATTTGGTTCATTATAGTTATTATCGTCATCCATAGCTCATATATATCATCATCCCAACACATATGTCATCATAAAGGAGCTTGCGGAAATGTAACATACAAGTACAAACATGTAATATAAAAAGCATGATTAAATGAACAAGATATTAAAGTTATTACTACGTTGCCCGTGTGCGATACTGGCATTCTCACACCTGGTGAGCATCAGCGATTCGAATCGATTTTTCATTCCCGGGAATAACTATCATGCCAGGGGTATATGCTTACTAGCCATCGCGTTCCCACATATAGCCCCCATCTCCACCTGTCTTGTCCCAAGATTCAAAGCGCCCTCACCTAACCCCCGGGTTGTGCCCCCTCAGGAGCGATACGACGGCCGCACCGGGTCAGCCCTCCCTTAGGAGCGATACCACGGCCGCACCGGGTCAGCCCTCCCTCGAGTACAAGCGCCCCCGGGCCCATCGGCCTCCAGCAAGTGGATGAGCGGAGCCTCGAAAACTTCGGACAAACCCAGGTAAGACTTCACCAGTCCCATTTCCCGGTTAAGCACTCTAGCAATGTTATGCCGACCAGCAGGCGAACAGCGAATTGGACCTTAAACGACTCGGGCGGAGTCCACCAAACCATTCTCATCATTTTTCATCGTAATATGCCCATATCTCCGCCCGGTCTCATCTTTTCATCACATCATATCATATCACATTTCTCTCGTATTCATTTTTTGTCAAACATTTTGAGTCCTATCATCTCGCGAGTGAATATCTTCACTCGACTTCTACCGTCTAAGCATGGCTAAGCATAGACTTCGGCCTATCCATTCTAATTAGGATATCAGGTATTTATGCAGGTGGGGTTTCAAACAACTCCTGAACGTAAATGCACAATCAAATAAAGGGTGGTGAGATTCCCTAGGTAGGTGTATATGCCTAAGGGGCCTACCTTTGTTGTTGATAACTTGAACAAACTAAACTAAAGTTAGTTTGCCGGGTTGTGAGGCTCTGCCCCAGGCAACCCCTTGATCACTTGGACAGCTCCTCCTTCCAAATACCACTTCAGGGGTCTCCAGGTGGTATTTGGGTCTTAGTTGCTCTTCTGGACACCGTTGCTGGAAGTACCTCCACGCACTTGCTTCTCGATTACGTATCTGCAGTGAGCGTCGCTATATGAATGATATGCATGATGTAGCAAATGAGATGCCTAAATGTCAAACACCCGTATGAATAACCATATTTCACATCGCTAACTTAGAATTCCTAGCGTGCATATCTCAACAGTAGTGAAGACCTATATTGCATTCCAGAAACTTCTACCATTTTCAAATCAGAGCCAAAGCCTTACATGCACCACCTCCTATGCTAGCAGTGAGTTATGGTCATAACCTAGAGCTCATATCAAGCCCCTAAAGTCACTTGGAACATTTTTCATCATAGCAAACTTTTCTTAAATTAAATACATGCTTAAAAATAAGACAAGGGCAAAATAGTAATTAAACAGTAAATGCTAGGGCTACCAAAATTTATATAGAGCCTACACATGTTCACAAGGCTTTTGCCCAAATTTCATAATTTTTGAAGCTCATTTTACCCACATTTCCTATTTATTAAAGTTTTTCATGCATGCACATTAACAGGGGCAAAAAGGTCTTTTCCTACTCAACCATCATATCCATTCTATAGATCTATTTAATAGGAATACAATGCAACAAAGTTTATATTTTTCTGATTTTTATTTGATTTATTACGAATTTCCAAAGTTTCAGCTGAAACAAAGAGTTTAAAATCGAAATCTGTAGATCCAGGGACTCAAACGCATTTAAACCTTATTTCCAGGGGCTGCTTTGTAAGAATCTTTAGACTCATGTTACAGTACGCAAGGGGAACAATAAAAATGAAGATTTTCAGGGGGCCCAAACGGAAAAAGGGCTTCTTCCTCCCTGCTCATCTTCAACCTCGAGCAGGGAGGAGGCATGGCGATGGCGCGGCCCCAATCCGGCCCTGCGGGGTTCAGGGAGCCCAACTCCGGCCACCAAGAGAGGGAGGAGAGCAAGGGGAACCTTACCCCCTACCTTGGGCGACGGGAAATGGCTCAGAGGAGCTCGGCGACGGTGATGCGCGGGCAAGGAGCTCCGGCGATGAAATACGCGGTGGTGGAGCGATTTCGGCGGCCTAGACTTTAGGGATTCGGTGGAGGAGAGGGAGGGGAAGAGCGGCATGGCTCCAGTGGCTCGCGGGGACGCGCGTAGGGGACGGGGCACGAGCTCGTGGCGTCGGCCGGTAATGGCGGGCGGCAATGGAGCTTCTTTGCGCGAACGGGAAAGAACAGGAAGGGAGCGAGTGGATGGGCAGTGACCGGAGTGAGAGCTGAGAGCGAGGGGGAGGCCGTGGCCACACCCTTTAGCCGGGCGTGGGCAGCGGGCGGCGCGTGGCCGGCGGCGTGGCGTGCTCGGGCAAGAAGCCGCTGCCGCGTGGGAGAGCCAACGCAGGGAGGAAGAAGGGCGACGCGGTGCGAACCGAGTCCGTTGGACCAAGGGCCACTGACAGGCGGGACCCGCGCAAGGGAAAATAGAAGGAATCTATGGACCGAGTCCATGGAGAAATGGGTGAGGAGACAAAGTGGGACCCACGGAGCTGTCGTCCCCACGCGGATCTGAGACGGGCTGACGAGTGGACCCCACTCGTCAGTGACTGCAGGGTGAAAACTAATTTCGGAAAATTTGAAAAATGCTGTTTGACTGCTGAGACATGTTTTAGAAATTGTTGTTTTTGAACATCCTAGGTGCCGAATTTGACAAAAACCAAAATACAAAAGTTGTTCTAATCTTCTAGATATACAACTTTGTCAAAAGAAGTAATATCAGATTCTAAGTTGAAATATGATTAAATTTGAATTTAACCTGCTGTCTCCAGTTTGACCAAGGTTTAAGGCAAACTTAAAAATTCCTAAAGTCTATTTTATGCTCATTTTCAGAGAAAGAGTATTATACCAATGTTGTGTGGTTTTTAATTATCCACAACTTTCTTATATGATGTTTTGCATGATAGGGACTTTTGATTGCTCAAAATTTGAATTTTCCATTCAGGTCTATTTGGACAGAATTCACTAGAAGATAGAAAAGGAGCTAAAACATCTTGCAAACCTTTATGCATGTCACCACACCCAATAACAAAGTTGATCTACCTAAAATTGTCTACAAGTTTGTTATAGAGAGTTTGGTCCAACACACATCATATTTTAAACTATAGTCACAAATGCACTCAGGGGTTTTTCATGTTTTACTGAAAATTTTTGACTTCGTGATTTACTAACCTATTGTTGCTCTTCTCTAAACATTATTAAGCCAAATCTTTGACTACCGCTAATCTAATCACGTGTTAAGATTTTCGAGATGCCGGGGGCATCACAACCCACCCCCCTTAAAGAAATCTCGTCCCGAGATTTGTGTGAGGTACGGGTGTGTTACCTATCGCGTATTGTAAGGAGTATGGCATCGTGGTTCGTGCCTTTTCGAACGCACATGGTAATATCCCACTTTTTCACTCATTGGCTTTGTCAACTAGCTTGTGAATGGTTAGTGCCTCCTTAACACAAGTAGTCACCAAGCGTCATCTATTAGGCTAGGGTGGTCTCTCTAAGATACTTGATGAGTCGTGCTATATAAGAGAGCGAATGAACAAACCATGAAGAGAATGTGGTCAGTGAGCAAGTGACTGTGATTGAAGCAAAGGAATGGAGTCGTTTCCTGACTTTGATACTAATATTTGAAACATGGGAAGTACCTGATTTATCCAAATAATGAAGGCGAAGTGTACACAGTCGCAAATTGAACAAAACAGGGTCTTTTGATTGAAAGGAGTATCATCAGATACGTTTTTGAGAGACACATTCATTTTATTTGACAGGGACTGTGTCCACATATAAAATTCCAAGTTAATATGTTTTCAAAGAGTAAGATGTGGTGAAGCGTAGCACATTTTACTCATTAGGACAAGAAAGGCACAAGAGGGAGAAGATAGGCCGTATTTGCCTAAACAAGGTGATGATTTGTACGATTTCTTAGTGTTGGTCAGGATCGACCAAGAAAATGGCAGTAGCTGACGTGCTCTTACTAGCAAATCAAAATGCTAGTAAGCTCTCTCCTAAGAGGAAGAAAACCACTCATAAATAAATGACGATAAGACAAGAGCACTAGCCGAGGACAAAAGCTAGTGTGGAGGATGTTCGTAAAGTACACCCTCGGTAAATAAGGTTTAACGAATGGATAGAAAATATCGACGGAGTTAGTGAGAACGAAGTTGACTGTTCCCACCAATCTTCGGAGGCAAGGTCAAACAAGGCAATGGAAAGATGTCACAAGATGGTGGAAATGAGGCTGATCACTTCCACAGAAACAATGAAAATGTGTGGACAAGCAGTGGGTGGAGATTGGCTACTCCCACACTCAAGAAAGGCAAGGTGAAACAAGGCAATGAGATGATATATACAGGACAGTGGAAATGAAATCAAGCATCCCCACAAATCAAGAGTAGCAAGATTCGAGGTCAATCAAATGATAAACTCCGCTTATGAATGTTCCACGATTGAAGCGATGTCATGCCTTCGCATGTCCTAATGCCAGCGCGAACCTAGTAGCACAACCATGTGACGGCCATACACATAGGACTCTAGGTCTCGTCGAGGCATCCAAGACTGCCTAAGGAGACATCACAACAAGAGTGGTTTACTCATATTAGTTGTAGGATCATGAATATTACAAGGTCATGACAAGAAATGAACAAGGAGATTGGAGCACATGAATCTCAATGTATGGAAGATATGAACCAAAGAGCTGAAAACACGTTGACTTTGATGGTTGTATTTGCAGTTTGATCTACTTCAAAATGGTAGCAGCACTCATACAAATCTCATGTGAAATTTTGTTACTTTCAAACAATTACATGTATAAACATAATATAAATCTAGTTACTTTCAATCAGACACACATAGCAAAGCACATGAGATGAGATGAAATGATGCATGATCGTCCTATCCGTCCTCACAAATCCTTACTTTTATAACTAACGATATTCCAGTGGCATATATGCACGTGCTCTCCCTACATGCAACTAGCCGAATTCTAGTCGTCCAAGCTACACATTTCGTGGTTAGTGTACCTGCAAGAAAAATGCATGCTCATACATTACCACCTAGTGTGGTATCCACGCGAATTCTCACGCTGCGTGGACAACGTTGAGTGGGCCGCTGCACCTTCTTCTCAAGACCTGACTTTCCACCAGCACTGGGGATTGCCGAGAAGAAGATGGATCCCAAAACCGGATGTAAGTGTGGTGAGCATGAAAGCTTCAAAGCATGCCCACCCCCCTTAAAAGATTTATCTAGGCAGCATGAATGCAAGGTTCACAATGAATCGCAAATCCCGATAGCGTTCCACCAGTCCTGGGGATAGCTATGGCCGAAACATTGTTTCCTAAAATGCCGAATATGCACATGAGTTGCTATCTTAGTTAGTCAAGTCAGTGATGCCACCTGTATATATAAGCTAACATCCTTATAATGGGCATATACGCGATACTCTTGTTTTCGCAAATACTGTGAAAAGATTTTGAAAATAGGCTTTCGAAATCAAAATAAAGTTGTTATAATTGTTGTTCGTGTATGATCGGCTCTGATACCAGCTGTGGCGGAACCGCCGATTTAATCCGGGCTAAGCACACCTGCCACCTCTGGCTTGCAGTGTGGTTAGGCCGAACTAAACCCGGTCGTCCGTCGAGCTACCCCAAAAGGGCACTCGATGCAACCATCACCCAGGGATACCGACATCACACACGTTAAGCTCTCGAAAGAGCCACAACAATTACAACAACCCATCATTTCATACAAACATAGATTGATTTGTTTAAGAATATTTACTCAAAATGGGATACAATCATACTGAAATAGAATTCCAAATTAACCTCGCAGCGGAAACCGTAACGTAATACTGATATACTCTTGCAGCGGAAAAATAAAACATCGAGCCATGACATTGAGCCCACCATTGTCATTCTCGTTCATGAAGTTCCTGAAATAAAAATATCAACAACATAGGGGTGAGTACGTGAGGTACTCGTAGGACTTACCCGTGGGCGGTTTCAACCCGACACATTTGAGAGTATGCAAGGCTTTTTGTGGTCTAGACCCTAACCCGCGCAAGCTTACTAGAAGTGAGTCCTTACTTTCAAGTATCATTTATTTCTAAAGTATAAGCCTCATTTGGTTCATTATAGTTATTATCGTCATCCATAGCTCATATATATCATCATCCCAACACATATGTCATCATAAAGGAGCTTGCGGAAATGTAACATACAAGTACAAACATGTAATATAAAAAGCATGATTAAATGAACAAGATATTAAAGTTATTACTACGTTGCCCGTGTGCGATACTGGCATTCTCACACCTGGTGAGCATCAGCGATTCGAATCGATTTTTAATTCCCGGGAATAACTATCATGCCAGGGGTATATGCTTACTAGCCATCGCGTTCCCACATATAGCCCCCATCTCCACCTGTCTTGTCCCAAGATTCAAAGCGCCCTCACCTAACCCCCGGGTTGTGCCCCCTCAGGAGCGATACCACGGCCGCACCGGGTCAGCCCTCCCTTAGGAGCGATACCACGGCCGCACCGGGTCAGCCCTCCCTCGAGTACAAGCGCCCCCGGGCCCATCGGCCTCCAGCAAGTGGATGAGCGGAGCCTCGAAAACTTCGGACAAACCCAGGTAAGACTTCACCGGTCCCATTTCCCGGTTAAGCACTCTAGCAATGTTATGCCGACCAGCAGGCGAACAGCGAATCGGACCTTAAACGACTCGGGCGGAGTCCACCAAACCATTCTCATCATTTTTCATCGTAATATGCCCATATCTCCGCCCGGTCTCATCTTTTCATCACATCATATCATATCACATTTCTCTCGTATTCATTTTTTGTCAAACATTTTGAGTCCTATCATCTCGCGAGTGAATATCTTCACTCGACTTCTACCGTCTAAGCATGGCTAAGCATAGACTTCGGCCTATCCATTCTAATTAGGATATCAGGTATTTATGCAGGTGGGGTTTCAAACAACTCCTGAACGTAAATGCACAATCAAATAAAGGGTGGTGAGATTCCCTAGGTAGGTGTATATGCCTAAGGGGCCTACCTTTGTTGTTGATAACTTGAACAAACTAAACTAAAGTTAGTTTGCCGGGTTGTGAGGCTCTGCCCCAGGCAACCCCTTGATCACTTGGACAGCTCCTCCTTCCAAATACCACTTCAGGGGTCTCCAGGTGGTATTTGGGTCTTAGTTGCTCTTCTGGACACCGTTGCTGGAAGTACCTCCACGCACTTGCTTCTCGATTACGTATCTGCAGTGAGCGTCGCTATATGAATGATATGCATGATGTAGCAAATGAGATGCCTAAATGTCAAACACCCGTATGAATAACCATATTTCACATCGCTAACTTAGAATTCCTAGCGTGCATATCTCAACAGTAGTGAAGACCTATATTGCATTCCAGAAACTTCTACCATTTTCAAATCAGAGCCAAAGCCTTACATGCACCACCTCCTATGCTAGCAGTGAGTTATGGTCATAACCTAGAGCTCATATCAAGCCCCTAAAGTCACTTGGAACATTTTTCATCATAGCAAACTTTTCTTAAATTAAATACATGCTTAAAAATAAGACAAGGGCAAAATAGTAATTAAACAGTAAATGCTAGGGCTACCAAAATTTATACAGAGCCTACACATGTTCACAAGGCTTTTGCCCAAATTTCATAATTTTTGAAGCTCATTTTACCCACATTTCCTATTTATTAAAGTTTTTCATGCATGCACATTAAAAGGGGCAAAAAGGTCTTTTCCTACTCAACCATCATATCCATTCTATAGATCTATTTAATAGGAATACAATGCAACAAAGTTTATATTTTTCTGATTTTTATTTGATTTATTACGAATTTCCAAAGTTTCAGCTGAAACAAAGAGTTTAAAATCGAAATCTGTAGATCCAGGGACTCAAACGCATTTAAACCTTATTTCCAGGGGCTGCTTCGTAAGAATCTTTAGACTCATGTTATAGTACGCAAGGGGAACAATAAAAATGAAGATTTTCAGGGGGCCTAAACGGAAAAAGGGCTTCTTCCTCCCTGCTCATCTTCAACCTCGAGCAGGGAGGAGGCATGGCGATGGCGCGGCCCCAATTCGGCCCTGCGGGGTTCAGGGAGCCCAACTCCGGCCACCAAGAGAGGGAGGAGAGCAAGGGGAACCTTACCTCCTACCTTGGGCGATGGGAAATGGCTCAGAGGAGCTCGGCGACGGTGATGCGCGGGCAAGGAGCTCCGGCGATGAAATACGCGGTGGTGGAGCGATTTCGGCGGCCTAGACTTTAGGGATTCGGTGGAGGAAAGGGAGGGGAAGAGCGGCATGGCTCCAGTGGCTCGCGGGGACGCGCGTAGGGGACGGGGCACGAGCTCGCGGCGTCGGCCGGTAATGGCGGGCGGCAATGGAGCTTCTTTGCGCGAACGGGAAAGAACAGGAAGGGAGCGAGTGGATGGGCAGTGACCGGAGTGAGAGCTGAGAGCGAGGGGGAGGCCGTGGCCACACCCTTTAGCCGGGCGCGGGCAGCGGGCGGCGCGTGGCCGGCGGCGTGGCGTGCTCGGGCAAGAAGCCGCTGCCGCGTGGGAGAGCCAGCGCAGGGAGGAAGAAGTGCGACGCGGTGCGAACCGAGTCCGTTGGACCAAGGGCCACTGACAGGCGGGACCCGCGCAAGGGAAAATAGAAGGAATCTATGGACCGAGTCCATGGAGAAATGGGTGAGGAGACAAAGTGGGACCCACGGAGCTGTCGTCCCCACGCGGATCTGAGACGGGCTGACGAGTGGACCCCACTCGTCAGTGACTGCAGGGTGAAAACTAATTTCGGAAAATTTGAAAAATGCTGTTTGACTGCTGAGACATGTTTTAGAAATTGTTGTTTTTGAACATCCTAGGGGCCGAATTTGACAAAAACCAAAATACAAAAGTTGTTCTAATCTTCTAGATCTACAACTTTGTCAAAAGAAGTAATATCAGATTCTAAGTTGAAATATGATTAAATTTGAATTTAACCTGCTGTCTCCAGTTTGACCAAGGTTTAAGGCAAACTTAAAAATTCCTAAAGTCTATTTTATGCTCATTTTCAGAGAAAGAGTATTATACCAATGTTGTGTGGTTTTTAATTATCCACAACTTTCTTATATGATGTTTTGCATGATAGGGACTTTTGATTGCTCAAAATTTGAATTTTCCATTCAGGTCTATTTGGACAGAATTCACTAGAAGATAGAAAAGGAGCTAAAACATCTTGCAAACCTTTATGCATGTCACCACACCCAATAACAAAGTTGATCTACCTAAAATTGTCTACAAGTTTGTTATAGAGAGTTTGGTCCAACACACATCATATTTTAAACTATAGTCACAAATGCACTCAGGGGTTTTTCATGTTTTACTGAAAATTTTTGACTTCGTGATTTACTAACCTAGTTGTTGCTCTTCTCTAAACATTATTAAGCCAAATCTTTGACTACCGCTAATCTAATCACGTGTTAAGATTTTCGAGATGCCGGGGGCATCACATACTGGCTCCAAGAGCCTGGCCTGGGCTTCACCCTCTAGTGAGGCCGTTTCTAACCCCCAGCTTCACAACTTTTCATTTTTTGCTCTTATGTCTGTTACAAAGGAGCAGTTGGCGTCACTTGGGGATGATGAGCTTTGTCTGGTGTCTAGCCGCTTTCAGCGCGCCTATGACAATCGGATGAGCAAGAAGAGGGACGAGAGGCCCAAGTGCTTCGAGTGCGGAGAGGTCGGAAACTTCATTGCCGAATGCCCAAACAAGCAGAACGACTACAACAAGAAGGGCAAGAGCCACTCCCGCGACTCCAACAAGTACCACTCCGGCAAGAGCGACCACACCAAGCACCACTCCAGCAAGATCAAGAACTTCCGAAAGGCTTTCAAGAGCTACCAGAAGGACAACCGGAAGCGAGACAAGGCCTTCTTCGCCGAGCTTGGTGGTTTGTGTGGCGGATCGTCTTCCTCCTCCTCGTCTTCATCAAGCTCAAGCGATGAGGAGATCGTCACCAAGCGGGACAAGAGGAGGGACCAAGGCGGTCCAGCTGGACTCTGGTTTGTCTCCACCAAGTCCAAGCGCAAGCACAAGATGCATCGGAGATCCTTTTGCTCTATGGCGCTTGAGGACAAGGACGACAAGGGCAATGACAACGACTCCTCCGATGAAGAGGTAACTCCTGAGCAAGCTGAAATTCTTGAGATGTTGGAGTCAAATAGTCGTGAGTTGAAAGCCCAGGATAAGTTGTTGGAGAAGGCAGCCAAGAAGCTGCAGAAGTAGAAAGCCAAGTTGGCTGGCGCTTTAGCTGAGATAGAAAGGCTGAAGATTGTGTCAGCCCAGCCTAGTGAGTTTGAGTGTCCTACCTGTGAGACTTTGATGAGAGATCTCTGTGAGTAGAAGAGCAAGTATGCTCATCAGGTAGAGGAGATGGATAGGCCGAAGGTAGAGTTAGGCAAGCTCCAGTCTAAACTGGATGAGCCTATTTTGAGTGATGTGACTGAGTGTGAGATGTGCCCCCACCAAGCTGTTGATATAGCTGAGCTGAAAGTGAAGTGTGAGGGACAGATCAAGGAGTTGGAGGAGCTTAGGGCTAGACCCACGCTTTTGGGTGCGTGCATGGTCTGTCCTACTTTGGAGAGTGAGCTTGTGCAGTTGAGAGCTGACCTTGAGATGCTTTTAGCATCCCCTGACACTTGTGAGAACTGTCTCACTCTGAGGTTGATGTTGGTGGATAGGGATGCCACCATTAAGAAGTTAGAGAAGTCTGCTTTCCCTATTCCCTCTCTAGACTGCCCTACTTGTGCTGACCAGACTTTAGTTCTTAAGGATCTGAGAGAGGAGAAACAGACTTTGGTTGATGAGAACAACTGTTTGAGAGAGGTGCTCAGTTGGATGTATGCTAGAGTGCCCCAACTTAGGATGACCTTGGAGAGAACCAAGAGAGCTGAGGGTGATATGAGTGGACTTGGGTTAGGAGAGTGCAGTACCTCGGGTGAGAAGAAGAGTTCCCCAATTAAGCTTAAAACTGCTTCTCCTCAGCCTAGCTCTACTGTTGATGGGGTTTACCATGAGCCTCTTAAGGCTGCCCCAAAGAAGCAGTTCTGGACACCCAAGCCCTCACAGGCTAAGCTGGACAGAGTAGTGACTGAGATTCTCAAGCCTCCAGTGAGCAAGGAGAGAGTCCAGCAGCCTGTTCCACCCAAGGTTACTCCACCTAAGCCCAAGGCTCAGCCTAAACCCACTCCCAAGAGGCGTGTCTACCACTGTGACTTTTGCCAGCGGAATGGCCACTTGGAGGAGTTTTGATTCAGGAGGAAGCGAGTTGAGAGGCAGGATAGAGCCTGGGGGAACTAGGATCAGTTCTACCAGGGTGGTAGGCAGGATCCTCCCCGTCGCAGTGAGATGAGAGACCCCTTTGCTGGTGAGAGAGGACGCAGCTTTCAGGCCCGTGTTCCTAGTGGAGAGAGACACTTTCTCGGTCGAGCTCCTAGTCATTTTCAGCGCGGCTATGGATCTTCTGACCGAGGCTTTGGAGGTAGAGGTTTTGAGAGATCACGCTTTAGAGGTCGTGGGTACCCAGGTAGACGTGATGCTTACTTTGACTGTGTTTACCCCACTTTTGAGCAGATGGCTCGGCACTGGTTCAGCAGTTACACTAACCATAGTGCCGGACCATTTGCTCACTCTCGCTTTCCTTGATTTTGCAGGATCGAGGCCTGGAGGACATATGGATCATGGACTCCGGCTGCTCTAGGCACATGACAGGGCACCGCAGATGGTTCTCCAGCCTCAACCCCGTGAGCACCAAGGAGTACATCACATTCGGGGATAATGGTCAAGGTAAAGTGTTGGGTGTTGGTTCTGTTGCTCTTTCTGGCAAGCTTTCCCTGAGAGAAGTTGCTTTGGTGAGAAATTTGGGGTTCAATTTGGTTTCTGTATCGCAACTTCTCAAGGAAAGGTTTGAGGTTCATTTTAAGGAGGGTTCTTCTTGTGTGCTTGATGCTAAGGAAAACCTTGTATGTCGGATTTTGCCCTATGGGCAAGTTTTTAAGGTTGACCTTGCATCTGTTTTTGGCCCTCCTCGGTGTTTGGTTGCTATTCCTTTTGCTGATATTTGGAAGTGGCATAGGAGGCTTGGCCATTTCAGTTTTGATCTGCTACTCAGGTTGAGCTCGATGGATCTGATCTGAGGATTGCCCAATTTGAAAGCAGAAAAGGACTTAGTATGCCACCCCTGTCGTCATGGCAAGATGGTTGCCGCTTCTCATGCACCTGTAAATCAGGTGATGACCTCTTACTCGGGTGAGCTGCCACATATGGACACGGTTGGTCCTGCTCGAGTAAAGTCGGTCAGTGGGAAGTGGTATGTGCTTGTAGTTGTGGATGACTTTTCTCGCTATTCGTGGGTGTTCTTCATGGAATTCAAAGATGAAGCTTTTGGTTTTGTTCGGGATCTGGTCTTCAGGTTAAGGAATGAGAGTCATAAAGCCATGAGGGCTATCCGCAGCGACAATGGCGGAGAATTTCGTAACTGTCGTTTCAAAACCTTTTGACGTGACCTTGGTCGTGATCACCAATTCTCATCTCCTTATACCCCACCGCAGAACGGTGTTGTGGAACGAAAGAACCGCACACTTGTAGAGATGGCGCGGACGATGCTCGATGAGCATAGGACTCCGCGACGCTTTTGGGCTGAGGCTATGAATACGGCCTATTACATTGCCAATCGTATTTTCCTACGGGCTTTCTTGGGAAAGACTTCGTATGAGCTACGGTTTGGTAGGCAGCCTAGCGTCAAGCACCTGCGTGCATTTGGCTGCAGATGCTTTGTGCTCAAAAAGGGGGGCTTTTGGACAAATTTGAATCTTGCTGCTTGGATGGTATTTTTCTTGGGTACGCCTCTAGCTCTAGGGCATATAGAGTGTGGATCCTTGATACTAGACAAGTGGTTGAGACCTGTGAAGTTTCCTTTGATGGGTCTATGCCTTGCACAACCCCTGCATTTGAGCTTTCAAGTGATGATGAAGAAGGCGCTCCCATCTTTGAAGATGATGAAGGCGAAGTAGATGCTGGTGATGCAGGAGCCACTGCACCGGCTGCTGCTCCTGCCCCCTCTGCTACGAGCTCTGAAGATGAAGGAGGACCCTTGCCTACAGCTTCCTCCTCACTTCCCCGACCGCAAGCTCGAGCAGAGGTTGGCCCAGCTGAGGACGCAGGGGAGGTGACCTCCGAGATTGTTCCATCTCGGCAGGTCCAGCGGGATCACCCTCTAGACAAGATGATTGGAGATCTACACCAGCGTGTCACACGCTCTTCGGTTAACTCTCTAGCCTTTTGCTGTCACTCCGCATTTCTTGCTTCTTTCGAACCCCGGGATGTGTCACATGCATTATCTGATCCTAGTTGGGTGAACGCCATACATGAGGAGTTGGAGAACTTTGAGAGAAACCATGTCTGGGATTTAGTTGAACCTCTACCAAACTGCCACCCTATAGGAACCAAGTGGGTTTTCAAGAACAAACAGGGTGAGGATGGGATGTTTGTGAGGAACAAAGCGAGATTGGTAGCCCAGGGTTTCTGTCAGAAGGAGGGGATAGATTATGAGGATACCTTTGCTCCTGTAGCTCGTTTAGAGGCTATTAGGATTTTGCTTGCCTTTGCTGCCTCTAAAGGCTTCAAATTGCAGCAGATGGATGTCAAGTCAGCCTTTCTAAATGGTTACATCGAGGAGGAGGTATATGTGAGACAACCTCCTGGCTTTGAGAGTGCCAAGTTTCCAGACCGGGTGTATAAGTTGAGAAAAGCCCTGTATGGTCTGAAGCAAGCTCCAAGAGCTTGGTATGCTAGGTTGAAAGCCTTTCTGCTCAAGTCTGGTTTTGTGATGGGTTCAGTAGACAAGACTTTGTTTCTGTTGAGTCATGGCGGTGACACCCTTCTAGTTCAGATATATGTTGATGACATTATCTTTGGTGGTTCATCTCACACTTTGGTGTCTAAGTTTGCTGAACAGATGAGCAGTGAATTCGAGATGAGTCTCATGGGTGAGCTTCAGTTCTTTCTCGGGCTTCAGATCAAGCAAGGCCCAGAAGGAACCTTCGTCCATCAAGCCAAGTACACGAAGGACATTCTGAGGAAGTTTGACAAGGGAGATCTCAAGCCCATGGCGACTCCCATGTCAACACAGACGGCTCTTGATGCGGATGAAGAAGGGGAGGTTGTGGACCAAAGAGAGTACCGAGGGATGATCGGCTCACTTCTATACCTGACGGCGACCAGGCCGGACATTCAGTTCGTGGTCTGCCTCTGTACGCGTTTTCAGGCCTCACCAAAGCTATCACATCGTCAAGCGGTGAAGCGCATCTTCAGGTACCAGAAATACACTCCTGAGCTTGGACTTTGGTTCTCTTCAGCTTCGTTGCTCTCTCTTAGAGGGTATTCAGATGCTGACTTTGCGGGTTGTCGGCTGGAGCACAAGTCTACTTCCAGCACCTGTCAGTTTCTTGGTTCTTCTCTTGTCTCTTGGTCCTCACGCAAGCAATCTAGCGTAGCCACTTCCACCATAGAAGCTGAATACATTGCTACTGCTATTTGCTGCTCCCAGTTGCTTTGGATGAAGTCCACCTTGAGCAACTTTGGTCTCAGTTTTAGGAAGATCCCTCTCCTAGTAGACTCTAGTTCTGCTATTTCTGTAGCTAAGAACCCCATCCTGCACTCCAGAACCAAACACATAGACGTGAGGTTTCACTTCTTGAGAGATCACTATGAGAAGGGAGATATTGACTTGATCCTTGTAGAGACTGAGAACCAGTTGGCCGATATCTTCACCAAGCCCTTAGACCTGAGCATATTTGCTCACTTGTGTGGGGAGCTTGGTGTTTGTTACCCCTTTTAGGTTGGGGAAACTTTGATATAGTTTAGGTTTTGCTTTGCCTGTTCTTTCTTTGCTTCTCTTTGCTTTTCTTGCATTTTGTCTCATACCATGCATTGCATTGTAACATATGCATTTTCACTTTCACTAGCACTAGAGCTCTTCTGGTATGACAAGTTAGTACTTGCTTGTGCTAGATTGTACAGTTGCTTGCATGATCATGGCTGGCTAAGCTCCTTGAATCTGTCTAATATCTTTTGTGAGCTCAGTTATTTTTGCTTCTTCAAAATCAAAAACCATGATCACCACTTGACTTGGCTACCTAGCATGTGTAGGAATATTGAATGCTATGCTATCTTTTCATGCTTGGATATGCTAGTCGTATGCCTGTGTTACACTAATGCCTAAGCATTTATGGCACCTTGTTCTAATCTAAAATCTAAATGAATGTGGCTTACAAGTGGTGTCCTATGAGCTAAATTGAAAAGATCCAGGAGGGTTCACTTGTCACACTGATCTAGTTTGAGATAGCTTGTCCCGTGCCGCTAACCCATCCACCATGTCTCTAATGACCGTATGTCCCTCCTAACACGCGCCGCCAATTTTGGGGGTTAGCGGGAGTGGCACGGGTTCCCATTGCCAAGACGCAAGATGCCTCGTATATTGGCCATAACTATCGCTATAAGACTCAGAATTGCGTGGGCTCAGTCTTGTTGGAAAGATAACTACAAATCCCACACCACAAGAATGGAAAACAGAAGTTTGGGTCATACTAAGTATTTCTAAAATAATAAAAACAAAAAATTTGACGACACCCGAAGTAGACTTCCCACTTGTGCCTCACATATATCCACCGTCGGGAACCATGTCGCTTCTGGCGTTCGTACCGTGAGAGGAACCATGCTGCTAACCCATCCACCTTGCCTCTAATGACCGTATGTCCCTCCTAACACGCGCAGCCAATTTTGGGCGTTAGCGGGAGTGGCACGGGTTCCCATTGCCAAGACGCAAGGTGCCCCGTATATTGGCCATAACTATCGCTATAAGACTCTGAATATCGCTGGCTCAGTCTTGTTGGAAAGATAACTGCAAATCCCACACCACAGGAACGAAAAACAGAAGTTTTGGTCATACTAAGTATTTCTAAAATAATAAAAACAAAAAATTGACGACACCCGAGGTAGTCTTCCCACTCGTGCCTCACATATATCCACCGTCGGGAACCATGTCGCGTCTGGCGTTTGTACCCTATGAGGAACCGTGCCGCTAACCCATCCACCATGCCTCTAATTACCGTATGTCCATCCTAAGACGCGCCGCCAATTTTGGGGGTTAGCGGGAGTGGCACGGGTTCCCATTGCCAAGACGCAAGGTGCCCTGTATATTGGATATAACTATCTCTATAAGACTCTGAATATCGCGGGCTCAGTCTTGTTGGATAGATAACTGCAAATCCCACACCACAGCAACGAAAAATGGAAGTTTTGGTCATACTAAGTATTTCTAAAATAATAAAAACAAAAAATTGACGACACCAGAGGTAGTCTTCCCACTCGTGCCTAACATATATCCACCGTCGGGAACCATGTCGCGTCTGGTGTTTGTACCCTATGAGGAACCGTGCCGCTAACCCATCCACCATGCCTCTAATTACCGTATGTCCATCCTAAGACGCGCCGCCAATTTTGGGGGTTAGCGGGAGTGGCACGGGTTCCCATTGCCAAGACGCTAGGTACCCTGTATATTGGATATAACTATCGCTATAAGACTCTGAATATCGCGGGCTCAGTCTTGTTGGAAAGATAACTGCAAATCCCACAACACAGCAACGAAAAATGGAAGTTTTGGTCATACTAAGTATTTCTATAATAATAAAAACAAAAAATTGACGACACCCGAGGTAATCTTCCCACTCGTGCCTCACATATATCCACCGTTGGGAACCATATCACGTCTGGCGTTTGTACCCTATGAGGAACTGTGCCGCTAACCCATCCACCATGCCTCTAATTACCGTATGTCCATCCTAAGATGCGCCGCCAATTTTGGGGGTTAGCGGGAGTGGCATGGGTTCCCATTGCCAAGACGCAAGGTGCCCTGTATATTGGATATAACTATCGCTATAAGACTCTGAATATCGCGGGCTCGGTCCTATTGGAAAGATAACTGCAAATCCCACACCATAGGAACGAAAAACGGAAGTTTTGGTCATACTAAGTATTTCTAAACTAATAAAAACAAAAAATTGACGACACCCGAGGTAGTCTTCCCACTCGTGCCTCACATATATCCAACGTTGGGAATCATGTCGCGTCTGGCGTTTGTACCCTATGAGGAACCGTGCTGCTAACCCATCCACCATGCCTCTAATTACCGTATGTCCATCCTGAGACGCGCCGCCAATTTTGGGGGTTAGCGGGAGTGGCACCGGTTCCCATTGCCAAGACGCAAGGTGCCCTGTATATTGGATATAACTATCGCTATAAGACTCTGAATATCGCTGGCTCAGTCTTGTTGGAAAGATAACTGCAAATCCCACACCACAGCAACGAAAAACGGAAGTTTTGGTCATACTAAGTATTTCTAAAATAATAAAAACAAAAAATTCACGACACCCGAGGTAGTTTTCTGACTCGTGCCACACATATATCCACCGTCGGGAAGCATGTCGCGTCTGGCGCTTGTACCCTGTGAGGAACCGTGCCGCTAGCCCATCCACCATGCCTCTAATGACCGTATGTCCATCCTAAGACGCGCCGCCAATTTTGGGGGTTAGCGGGAGTAGCACGGGTTCCAATTGCCAAGACGCAATGTGCCCCGTATATTGGCCTTAACTATCGCCATAAGACTTAGAATTGCACGGGCTCGGTCTTGTTGGAAAGATAACTACAAATCCCACACCACAGGTACGGAAAACAGAAGTTTTGGTCATACTAAATATTTCTAAAATAATAAAAACAAAAAATTGACGACACCCGAAGTAGTCTTCCCGCTCGTGCCTTACATATATCCACCTTCGGGATCCAAGTCACGTCTGTCATTTGTACCCTATGAGGAACCATGCCGCTGACCCATCCACCATGTCTCCAATGACCGTATGTCCCTCCTAACACGCGCCGCCAATTTTGGGGGTTAGCGGGAGTGGCACGGGTTCCCATTGCCAAGACGCAAGGTGCCCCGTATATTGGCCATAACTATCGCTATAAGACACAGAATTGCGCGGGCTCGGTCTTGTTGGAAAGATAACTACAAATCCCACACCACAGGAACGAAAAACAGAAGTTTTGGTCATACTAAATATTTCTAAAATAATAAAAACAAAAAATTGACGACACCCGAAGTAGTCTTCCCGCTCGTGCCTTACATATATCCACCTTCGGGATCCAAGTCGCATCTGTCATTTGTACCCTGTGAGCAACCGTGCCGCTAACCCATCCAGCATGCCTCTAATGACCGTATGTCCCTCCTCACTCGCGCCGCCAATTTTGGGGGTTAGCGGGAGTGGCACGGGTTCCCATTGCCAAGACGCAAGGTGCCCCGTATATTGGCCATAACTATCACTATAAGACTCAGAATTGCGTGGGCTCAGTCTTGTTGGAAAGATAACTACAAATCCCACTCCACAAGAATGGAAAACAGAAGTTTGGGTCATACTAAGTATTTCTAAAATAATAAAAACAAAAAATTGATGACACCCGAAGTAGTCTTCCCGCTCGTGCCTCACATATATCCACCGTCGGGAACCATGTCACGTCTGGCGTTTGTACCGTGAGAGGAACCATGCCGCTAACCCGTCCACCATGCCTCTAATGACCGTATGTCCCTCCTAACACGTGCGGCCAATTTTACGGGTTAGCGGAACTAGCACGGGTTCCCATTGCCAAGACGCATGGTGCGTTGTTTATTGGCCATAACTATCGCTATAAGACTCTGAATATCACGGGCTCAGTCTTGTTGGAAAGAAAACTGAAAATCCCACACCACAGGGATGAAAAACAGAAGTTTTGATCATACTAAGTATTTCTAAAATAATAAAAACAAAAAATTGACGACACCCGAAGCTGTCTTCCCGATCGTGCCTCACAGATATCCACCGTCGGGAACCATGTCTCATCTGGCGTTTGAACACAGTCAGGAACCATTCCTCTAACCCATCCACCATGCCTCTAAAGACCGTATGTCCATCCTAAGACCCACCGCCAATTTTGGGGGTTAGCGGGAGTGGCACGGGTTCCCATTGCCAAGACGCAAGGTGCCCCGTATATTGGCCATAACTATCGCCATAAGCCTCAGAATTGCACGGGCTCAGTCTTGTTGGAAAGATAACTACAAATGCCACACCACAGGAACGGAAAACAGAAGTTTTGGTCATACTAAATATTTCTAAAATAATAAAAACAAAAAATTGACCACACCCGAAGTAGTCTTCCCGTTCGTGCCTTACATATATCCACCTTCGGGATCCAAGTCGCGTCTGTCGTTCGTACCCTATGAGCAGCCATGCCACTAACCCATCCACAATGCCTATAATGACCGTTTGTCCCTCCTAACACGCGCCGCCAATTTTGGGGTTTAGCGGGAGTGGCACGGGTTCCTATTTCCAAGACACAAGGTGCCCCGTATATTGGCCATAACTATCGCTATAAGACTCAGAATTGCGCGGGCTCGGTCTTGCTGGAAAGATAACTACAAATCCCACACCACAGGAATGGAAAACAGAAGTTTTGGTCATACTAAATATTTCTAAAATAATAAAAACAAAAAATTGACAACACCCGAAGTAGTCTTCCCGCTCGTGCCATACATATATCCACCTTCGGGATCCAAGTAGCGTCTGTCGTTTGTACCCTGTGAGGAACCGTGCCGCTAAACCATCCACCAAGCCTCTAATGACCGTATGTCCCTCCTAACACGCGCCGCCAATTTTGGGGGTTAGCGGGAGTGGCACGGGTTCCCATTGCCAAGACGCAAGGCGCCCCGTATATTGGCCATAACTATCGCTATAAGACTCAGAATTGCGTGGGCTCGGTCCTGTTGGAAAGATAACTACAAATCCCACACCATAGGAATGGAAAATAGAAGTTTTGGTCATACTAAATATTTCTAAAATAATAAAAACAAAAAATTGACAACTTCCGAAGTAGTCTTCCCTCTCGTGCCTTACATATATCCACCTTCGGGATCCAGGTCGCGTCTGTCATTTGTACCCTGTCAGGAACCGTGCCGCTAACCCATCCACCATGCCTCTAATGACCGTATGTCCCTCCTAACACGCGCCGCCAATTTTGGGGGTTAGCGGGAGTGGCACGGGTTCCCATTGCCAAGACGCAAGGTGCCCCATATATTGGCCATAACTATCGCTATAAGACTCATAATTGCGCGGGCTCGGTCTTGTTGGAAAGATAACTACAAATCCCACACCACAGGAATGGAAAGCAGAAGTTTGGGTCATACTAAGTATTTCTAAAATAATAAAAATAAAAAATTGATGACACCCGAAGTAGTCTTCCCGCTCGTGCCTCACATATATCGACCGTCGGGAACCTTGTCGCGTCTGGCGTTTGTACCGTGAGAGGAACCATGCTGCTAACCCATCCACCATGCCTCTAATGACCGTATGTCCCTCCTAACACGCGCGGCGAATTTTAGGGGTTATCGGGACTGGCACGGGTTCCCATTGCCAAGACGCAAGGTGCGTTGTTTATTGGCCATAACTATCGCTATAAGACTCTGAATATCGCGGGCTCAGTCTTGTAGGAAAGATAACTGCAAATCCCACACCTCAGGAATGAGAAACAGAAGTTTTGGTCATACTACGTATTTCTAAAATAATAAAAACAACAAATTGACGACTCCCGAGGTAGTCTTCCCACTCGTGCCTCACATATATCCACCATCTGGAACCATATCGCGTCTGGCGTTTGTACCCTGTGAGGAACCGTGCCGCTAACCCATCCACCATGCCTCTAATGACCGTATGTCCCTCCTAACACGCGCCGCCAATTTTGGGGGTTAGCGGGAGTGGCACGGGTTCCCATTGCCAAGACGCAAGGTGCCCCGTATATTGGCCATAACTATCGCTATAAGACTCATAATTGCGTGGGCTCAGTCTTGTTGGAAAGATAACTACAAATCCCACACCACAGGAATGGAAAACAGAAGTTTGGGTAATGCTAAGTATTTCTAAAATAATAAACACAAAAAATTGATGACACCCGAAGTAGTCTTCCCGCTCGTGCCTCACATATATCCACCATTGGGAACCATGTCGCGTCTGGCGTTTGTACCGTGAGAGGAACCATGCCGCTAACCCATCCACCATGCCTCTAGAGACTGTATGTCCGTCCTAAGACGCACCGCCAATTTTGGGGGTTAGCGGGAGTGGCATAGGTTCCCATTGCCAACACGCTAGGTGCCCAGTATATTGGCCATAACTATCGCTATAAGACTCAGAATTTCGCGGGCTCGGTCTTGTTGGAAAGATAACTGCAAATCCCACACCACAGAAATGAAAAACAGAAGTTTTGTTCATACTAAGTATTTCTAAAATAATAAAAACAAAAAATTGACGACACCCGAAGTAGTCTTATCGCTCGTGCCTCACATATACGCACCGTCGGGTACCATGTCGCGTCTGGCGTTCGTACCCTATGAGGAACCATGCCGCTAACTCATCCACCAAGCCTCTAATGACCGAATGTCCCTCCTAAGATGCGCCGCCAATTTTGGGATTAGCGGGAGTGGCACGGATTCCCATTGCCAAGACGCAAGGTGCCCGGTATATTGTCCATAACAATCGCTATGAGATTCAGAATTGCGCGGGCTCAGTCTTGTTGGAAAGATAACTGCAAATCCCACACCACAGGAATGAAAAACGTAAGTTTTGGTCATACTAAGTATTTCTAAAATAATAAAAAAAAGAAATTGGCGACACCCGAAGTGGTCTTCCCGCTCGTGCCTCACATATACACACCATCGGGAACCATGTCGCGTCTAGCGTTCGTACCTTTTGAGGAACCTTACCACTAACCAATCCACCATGCCTTGAGAGACCGTATGTCCCTCCTAAGATGCGCCGCCAATTTTGGTGGTTAGCGGGAGTGGCATGGGTTCCCATTGCCAAGACGCTAGGTGCCCAGTATATTGGCTATAACTATCGCTATATGACGGAGAATTGCGGGGGCTCAGTCTTGTTGGAAAGATAACTGCAAATCCCACACCACAGGAAGGAAAAACGGAAGTTTTGGTCATACTAAGTATTTCCAAAATAACAAAAACAAAAAATTGACGACACCCGAAGTAGTCTTCCCGGTCGTGCCTCACATGTACACACCGTCGGGAACCACGTCGCGTCTGGCGTTCGTACCTTTGGAGGAACCTTGCCGCTAACCCATCCACCATGCCTCTAGAGACTGTATGTCCGTCCTAAGACGCGCCGCCAATTTTGGGGGTTAGCGGGAGTGGCATAGGTTCCCATTGCCAACAGGCTAGGTGCCTAGTATATTGGCCATAACTATCGCTATAAGACTCAGAATTGCGCGGGCTCAGTCTTGTTGGAAAGATAACTGCAAATCCCACACCACAGAAATGAAAAATGAAAGTTTTGGTCATACTAAGTGTCGGTACCCAGCTAACTGGGTACCCGGTTATACTAGACAAAGTCTAAATACAGTCCTTAATAAGGCTCCACACAGCCTGACAAGCTGGGTTTATTCCCTTGGGCAATACAAGGGCTGACTTGCCTATACTCGGCAGGATCACCAGTATCGGCAAGTATCGCAGTAAAGGAAGTGCCCAAGACCACATGCAGGCGGGTCTGGCCTACCCCTTATAAGAACTGGGCCGCGCACCCGGCCCACAGGGGAGATCCCGGACCTCCTCCGGCGAGGGCCGAGCCTCTCCCAACCGCGCGAGATGCCCCTCAAGGGAAGGCCAGGTCCGGACCACTCAGAGGTCCGGACCGCTCGGAGGTCCGGAGCTAGCGCACTCAGGGGGTGGAGCCGCAAGCTACCGCGTACACCTACCCCCGGTGCGGGATGGTCCGGGGCCGCCACGTGCCCACAGGACGCGCGGCGGAGTCTTCGGCCAAGGGCCTCGCCCGCCTGCTGCATTAATTGCGGGCAGGCGAGCGTGGCCCGTTGCCCGCTGACACCGCCGCTGTCAGACGAGCGTGCCTCGTTGCCCGCTGACACCGCCGCTGTCAGACGGACGTGCCCTGTTACCCGCTGACGGACGGGCGTGCCCTGACACCCGCTGACACTCCGCGGGCAGGCGACGGCGACTATACTGAAGGGCGCGCCTTACCGAGGCGCGACGGCAGTGACGGGGCATACAGTCAACTTCCCCACCGGATGTTGGGGTTTATACCGAATAAACAAGTACACTGTGCTCATCATGAGCTGCGCCACGTGCGACGACCGCGCTCATCCTAATACTAGGTAGCAGCACTGTAGCATCGCTGTGAGCGCTCCGTAATGTCACGTCGGCACGCCGCCTGCCTCCTCTGCCACTGAAGCCCCTCCGCCGGGTTTCAGCGGCTGATGGAACAGGACGGTGTAAACTAGGACGGCGTGGCACACCATCCGAGCCACGCCGGGCCGCGTCTCGTCAGTTGTGCAGGTACAAGACATGGGAGTCAATGGTTGCCGCTACGAAGAGCACGCGACATGACAACAAAGGGTCCGCTGGAGGGACCTGACCTCCGCCAGAAGGAGCGTAGGGCACCAAGTCAGCGCAGGATAGAACTGTAGCATAGGGAAAGTGGGCCGGGACCACCTGTCGGGGCCCGGCCACCATGTGCATGCCCCCCCTTGGGCTATAAAAGGGGGAGGCATACGTGAAGCTAGAAAACACACAGTCTTGACCACCGAGACGGGACACGGTCTTCACCACCAAGACAATACACACTCCTCACAAGCACAAGCTCACAACCTCCTCCGTTTTCCCCTACAGACAGCAATACAAGAACACACCCACAGTGGACGTAGGGTATTACGCTCCGGCGGCCTGAACCACTCTAAATCCTCGTGTCTCCATCGTGCCACCATTGACATAGCTGACATCGATCGCTCCCCCTAACTACTCTTAGTACTTAGGATTCGGGCGGGTGCATTCCGCCACCCGACCGGAGCACACACGCTCCGACACGTGGCGCGCCAGGTAGGGGGGAAGCGTCAGTTAGCATCATCTCCCTCGGCATGATGGTTCGCATTTGCGACATCCGCGAGAATATGGCTGCAACGGAGGAGGTGGCCTCAACCGGGTCGCAGGCCTCCTTCCACGGTTCTGAGGGTGCGGCACGGACGCCGCGGGCCCCTCGACGCCCCGCGAGGGACGCCGCTGCTGTGAACACCGCAGTAGCAAGTGTCGTAGCGGCAAACGCCGCCGCGGCGAACCCCGCTGCTGCCAGCGGCCCGCTTGCCGCGGCCAGGGAGCTGCTCCGTAACCCCCCGGGTGCGGCAGCCTCTCCTAGCGCCCTGGCGCAGTGGCGGAGCGACGTGGATCGTCTGATCCACCTGGCCGAAGTCACCCCTAGCCCGACTAGGGCCGGATCACGACTCCCTCCCAGCAACGGGGGGAGGTCGAACCGCCGCAAGCAGCACGATGCGGCAACGTCCGTGCGTTCCCCCACAGTGAGGAGCGCGCAGACGGAAGACCTGCGAGCCGAGCTCAACCGCCGGCGAGCAGGCACCCATACCACCGTGGAGCAACCACGGGTGCAGCCAAACGCCGCCAAGGGCAAAAACCTTGACGCTGCGTTTGCCGCTGCAGCACCTAAGCCCCCGGCTTACGTGCAGCCCTCGGCTGGCATGCAGACGCCGCCGGGGGTCATATCGGCTAGAGTTGGCTGCGCCGCGCTCGCGGACAGTCTCCGCTCCACACGCTGGCCGCCGAAGTTCCGGCCGCATCTGCCGGAAAAGTACGACGGGGCCACCAACCCGTCAGAGTTCCTGCAGGTGTACGTCACTGCTATCACAGCGGCTGGCGGGGACGACGCCGTCATGGCGTCATACTTCCATGTTGCCTTGTCTGGGCCAGCCCGGACTTGGCTCATGAACCTCTCCCCCGGGTCAATCTGATCCTGGGAGGAGCTTTGCACTCAGTTCCTAGAGAACTTCGCAAGTGCATGCCAACAGTACGGTGTGGAGGCCCACCTCCATGCTGTACGTCAGGAGCCCGGGGAAACCCTCCGGGCATTTATCGCCCGCTTCGCCAAGGTGCGAGGGACCATACCCCGCATCTCCGATGCGTCCATCATCACTGCCTTCCGGCAAGGCGTCCGTGATGAGAAGATGCTGGAGAAGCTGGCGACCCGCCAAGTGCAGGACGTCGCCACATTGTACGCGCTGGCGGACAAGTGCGCCAGGGCCGCTGAAGGGCGTGCATGGCACTCCCCACAGCAGGACAAGGCTGCCCAGCCAGGCGCCTCTGCCGGTGCTGCCCGAGAGAGCGGCAAGAAAAAGAAGAAGGGCCGACGCCCTGAAAGGTTCCTGGAGGGCGCCTCTGTCGCCGTGGCTGCGCCTGGTGGCCGCGACGCCGGCGGAAAGCGCCCAAGGCAACAGGCGCGGAACAGTGGCGGCTCATGCCCTGTTCACCCCAACAGCGGCCACAGCGCCGCCAACTGTCGCGAGATACAGAAGCTCGTGCAGCGGCGTCTCAGTGAGCGCCGCGAGCGTCCGGCCAAGGACGACTCGCCCCCACACCAGCGCCCTGGCAAGGGGATGGCTACCAGTGACGGCGGGGCCACCGCTGGTGGCAAGGAGATGAGCTACCAGCCCCCGGAGTGGGAGCTCAAGAGCGTCTACGCTCTAGCCCACTCTGACTCCGAATCCAGCGACAACTGAACGTCGCAAGAGGCTGTACGTCATGTACGGCAGGAAGCTGGGAGGTCTCCTCCCGGCGAGACGTGAAGGCCCTACGCCGAGAGGTCCTCTCAGGTCAGGCCGAGCGTCCCCAGGGTGGCTCCACACCACAAGTGGAGAGACACCACCATCTCCTTCGGGCCGGACTGACTGCCCTGGAGAACATGGCCAGGGGCTAGCGTGCTGCCTGATCATCACGTCGCCGGTAGTTGCCAACATATGGCTCTACCACGTGTTGATCGACGGCGGAGCCTGCCCTCAACATCATCAGCCACGCAGCTTTCAAACTAGCTACAGATTCCGGAGCCATGCCTGGCTCCGACGCGCCCATTCTCCGGCGTGGGTCCGATGCCGATCTACCCGAAAGGGAAGATCGACCTCCCGGTCACATTCGGGACCCCGGAGAACTTCCGCACAGAGAACGTCCAGTTCGATGTCGCGGAAGTCAACCTGCCGTTCAACGCCAACCTTGGTAGACCGGCGCTTTACCGCTTCATGGCCGTGGCCCATTATGGGTACTTGGTCGTGAAGATGCCATCCCCGGCGGGTGTTCTCACCGTGCTCTCGCGGTAGAGAAGCTCCATGCTCTCGCTGCCGACGCAACGAATCCTGTGGGGGACGACCCCTCGACCTCTTGGACCAAGGTTCCTGCTAAGGAGCCGAAGGTGCCCAAGGTACGCCCATCCGACCCAGAGGATGTGCCAGTCAAGGCCGTCCAGATCGGGGCGGAAGCCTCCCAGACCACCCGCATCGCGGGGAATCTGGGAGAGAAATAGGAAGACGCGCTCATTGCTTTCCTCCGGGCAAATGTTGACGTGTTCGCCTGGGAACCGTCGCAGATGCCTGGGATCCCTAGGGAAGTGATCGAGCACCGTCTGAAGATCAGTCCCGGATGCCAAGCCTGGTGCGGCAAAAGCCACGGTGGCAGTCCGTGGAGCGCCAGGACTTCATCCGTCAGGAGGTCCGGAAGCTCCTGGACGCGGGCTTCATCGAGGAGGTACATCACCCCGAGTGGATGGCCAACCCGGTGGTAGTCCCTAAGGCGAACGGGAAGCTTCGGATGTGTATCGACTACACCAGCCTCAACAAGGTATGTCCTCCGGACCCTTATCCCCTCCCACGCATAGACCAGATAGTAGATTCCACCTCCGGGTGTGAACTGTTGTCTTTTTTGGATGCGTACTCTGGATTCCATCAGATCCAGATGAATGAGGAGGATAAGAGACATACAGCCTTTGTAACAGTAGATGGTTTGTACTGTTACGTTGTAATGCCGTATGGTCTGAGGAATGCTTTACCTACGTTTCTGCGTGCCATGAACTTCACGTTCCGTGACCTGATCAGAAACATAGTAGAGGTCTATGTCGACGACATCATTGTCAAGACCAAGGTAGGGTCGACCTTGATGGAAGACCTAGCCCTTGTTTTCGACAGACTGCGCACAACGCGCACGAAGCTAAACCCCGAGAAATGCGTCTTTGGCGTCTCGGCTGGTAAACTGTTGGGTTTCCTAGTGTCACATCAAGGCATTGAGGCAAACCCAACCAAGATCAGGGCGATCGAGGCTATGGGGCCGCCGGCTTGCATCAAGGACCTCCAGAAACTCACCGGGTCCTTGGCAGCCCTCAGTCGATTTATCTCAAGGCTAGCCGAGAGAGCCCTGCCCTTCTTCAAGCTTTTGAGGAAGTCCAGACCATTCATATGGACCGAAGAGGCTGAACAAGCCTTCCAGGAGTAGAAGCAGCATCTCACCACTCTGCCCTTTTTAGTGGCGCCAGAGCCTGGTGAGACCCTGTTTCTCTACCTCGCAGCGACATCCGAGGTAGTAAGCATGGTCCTAGTTGCTGAGCGACCAGTACATTCCCACGAGGGAGACACCGGGGTCCCCCAAGTGGAAGGTGGTGGTCCGCCCACCACGGAAGCTGCAGCTGGCTCCGAAACTGGAGGTCCGGCTGACACACTGCCCTGCCAAGGCGGCAAGCCACCAGAAACAGGAGGGCAAGCCGCCCAGGGGGCCAGCCTGGAAGAGGTAGGTGGCCCCGGACCTACCACTAAGGTCCGGACCACCCAGAAGCCAGTATATTACGTCAGTCAGGTCCTCCACGAGGCAAAGGCCAGATATCTAGAAACCCACAAGTTCGCCTATGCATTACTCATTGCTTCCAGAAAGTTGCGCCATTATTTCCAGGCACATAAGGTTGTCGTGGTGACCTCTTACCCGCTAAGAGCGATCCTGCGCAATTCCAACGCCACTGGGAATATTGCCAAATGGGCAGCGGAGCTGGCAGAGTTCCAACTCGACTTCCAGCCCCGCAGCGCTACCAAGAGCCAGGTCCTGGCCGACTTCATCGCAGAGTGGACTCCCACCACCACGGAATCTGGAGGTCCGCAGGCTGAGGCGGGACCTTCACAGCCAGACAGGACCATCCGGGTTTTCACCGAGCCGCACTGGACTCTCTTCTTCGACGGGTCCGCCCGCGAAAAAGGGTCCAGAGCAGGCGTGGTCCTCATGGACCCGAACGGGGATCAGGTAAAGTACATAGTACGCTTCGAATTCAAAGCCACGAACAACATGGCGGAATACGAAGGCTTGATCTTCGGGCTCATGGTCGGCCAGTCACTAGGAATCAAGCAGCTCCTAGTTAAGGGGGATTCCCAGCTAGTGATCAGATAGGTCCGGGGGGAGTGCTGCTGCAATAACCCCCAGCTTGCAGCATACCTCATGCGAGTGAGGGAGCTCGAGAAGGACTTCGAAGTCCTGGAACTGTAGCACGTTCCCAGGAACCTCAACTCAGTGGCAGATGACCTCTCTGTGAGGGCATCGACTCGGGGTCCAGTGCCCGAGGGCGTCTTCGAAAGACAGCTACTGAGACCAACCGCCCAGCCAGCCGAACTGGGCGAAGGGGGCAGAACTAGCACCTCGAAGCTAGCAGTCCCGGTGGTCCTCCACCTCTGGAGTCCACCAAGGATCGTGTGGACTGATGACCCCGGCATGTCTTCAGGGACACATCCAATGGCTCAGGGCAGTCCCAATGCTTGGATCTCCGAGATCCGGGACTACCTGAAGGACAAAATCCTTCCCGAAGAACGTGTGTCTGCTGAGCGCATTGTGCGATTGGCTAAACGCTACACGCTAGTAGAAGGGGATCTCTACCGGCGTGGCGCCAATGGCATCCTCATGCGATGCATAACCCGGGAGGAGGGCCGCGATTTACTTGCGGAGATCCATGGAGGCGAGTGCGGGAATCATTCAGGGTCCCGCACGCTGGTCGGTAAAGCCTTTCGGCATGGCTTTTACTGGCCGACAGCGCTCCAGGATGCAGCTGAGCTAGTAAGGTCCTGCAAGGCGTGTCAGTTCCACGCAAAGCAGATACACACACCGGCTCAGTCTCTGCAGATGATTCCACCCTCTTGGCCCTTCGCGGTATGGGGGGTGGACATCCTGGGACCTTTCCCTAGAGCTGTCGGTGGGTACCGGTACCTCTACGTCGCCATTGACAAATTCACAAAATGGCCTGAGGTAACCCCAGTAGTGAGCATCACCCAAGGAACTGCAATAGCTTTCCTTAAGTCCATTGTGTGCCGGTTCGGCGTCCCCAGCCGTATCATAATGGACAACGGGACCCAGTTTAGGAGCCAGGTCTTCCAGGGCTACTGCGACGGCATTGGCATCCAGTTATGCTTCCCATCTATAGCACATCCTAGGAGCAATGGACAGGTCGAAAGAGCTAACGCGGAAATCCTCATGGGGCTCAAAACCCGCACCTTCAACTGCTTGGAAAAGCACGGTGCGAAATGGGTTGATGAACTCCCTTGCGTGCTATGGGGGAACCGGACCACACCCAGCCGAGCGACCGGGGAAACCCCATTCTTCCTGGTATACGGGGCCGAAGCGTGCCTCCCACCAGAGATACTCTTGGGCTCCCCACGGGTCCAAGCTTTTGATGAATCTTTGCAGGAACAAGCTAGGCGCGACGACGTCGACCTTGTCAAGGAGCAAAGATGGCAGGCTGCAATACGGAATGCACGGTACAACCAAACGCTCAAACGCTACCATGAGCGAACCGTGCGTGGCAGGGTACTCCAGCCTGGAGACCTGGTCCTGAGGCGCATCTTGAACCGAGAAGGGCGCAACAAACTCTCCCCCAGCTGGGAAGGGCCCTTCAAGGTGACAGAAGTCAGTCGCCCCGGCTGCGTTCGCCTCGCCACGGAGGAAGGAGTCCCGCTGCCGAACCCATGGAATATAGAACACCTCCGTAAGTTTTATCCTTAGACAAGAAATTCAGGGCAACCCTCTTTCTTTTATAAGCTAGATAGGCGCACCATGTAGACCAGAGCGGTGAAGGCCCACCCTTGTAATCCCGACCTCTGGCTGACATCACATGATACCCTTTATCGCTTGAAAAAAAGAAAGAGTTTTGCCCTGAAATCCTTGTCTCCGCTATTTCTCTAATGTTTACTCAGCTGCCATCTGTTTCATTTTTCTAACCCCTACGTGGAATCCTGCTCTTGCCTAAAATCTCCTTGGAACCGGCAGGGCTTAGCGGCTTGAGCGTGAAACGGTTAGCTCAGAAGCTAGGAAGGAGGTCCGGAATACTGGGTGCCAGGTCCAGAGAAAAGGGGCTCACCTTGGTAGCCCGGAGCTGTCAGCTGCTTAGCCTGGTCTCATACCCTAAGCACTGTACACTCCCTGCCTCGCTGTGGGTTCCCCCAGTATCAGGAACAGCGCGTTCAGTGCTCCGGACCACTCCCTAGGCTACTGGCACACCCCCTAACCTCGGCGGCAAAGTCCGGTTGCGACGCCAAGAACTTCGAGGCAGCGCAGTTACCTTTGTTTCACTAAGAGAGGTCCGAACGGCTGCAGGACTGGACCGGAGCTAAGATGTTTGGACTAGGGGTGGTCTAGGGCTGTGTCACAGTTTTGCCTGGTTCCGTACCCTAAACTCACACGCCCTGCTATCCCACGAACAGACATCTTGGCCCCTGGCCCGGACGACAAATGGCCCGGACCTCGAATAGCTGAAAAGGTTAACTCGGAGCAGGCCCCGTGGGTACGACACTAATGTTTGCCATGAGTTGCATGCAGGGCTGGCCTCTGACTCAGTGGTAGCCAGCCTCGAAACTTAGAGCCTACCTACCAGGGGGCCAGGGGGTCAGGTGACAGCACACCAGCATGCAACAGGGAGTAAATGGAGATAAGTCGCAGTTTCTATTCAACTTAGTCCATTCCATAGAAGGAAATCTCTTTATATTACTTGTCCATACTGATATTTTACATAATCTTGTAAAAAAAAAGAAGAGCAACAAAAGTTGCTGCCCTACGGCGCTGGGGAGCTCCGGCCCCTGGTGCATCCGGCTCCTCATCCGCAGGGGCCCGTTGGAACCGGGCGGCAACGGCCTCTACCACCTCCTGCACGCTCTCCCGAGCGGCGGCCTCTGCCTCCTCCACCGGACCAGCGATGACTGGGTCCAAGGAGATGGCGGGGTCGTGGCTCCGGAAGCAGACCTAGAGGTGCTCCGCCACGGCGCGGCACAGCTCGCGGCCCTCGGCTTCAAGGCGCTCCCCGAGCGTGGAGTCCAGGCGCCGGAGCCGCTCCACAGCGGAGTCAAGGATGGGGAGGGCGTCCGCAATGGTGGACGGCGGCTCTGTCACCAGGATCGGACTCAGTCCGAGCGACACCAGAGCCGAGCTCGCCTCCCCGGCCCAGTCGGCGATGCGTTGGAGGCCGGCGCGCATCTGCTCCCGATCCTCCGCCACCGCCTGCTGGGCAGCATCCTGCTTCAGCTGCTCCAGGGCGGCCCGCTCGACCAGCAATTGCTTCTCCTGGTCCGCGAGCTCTGCCACCCTGGACTTCACCCAATCCTCTCGGATCTTGAGCGTAGCAGCCTGGCGGGCGGCGGATTCTTTGAGGGTCTTGGCTGCCGCCTCGCGCTGGGCAACGGAGTCCTCGCGGGCCTCAACGGCTGCCTCGCGCTCGACAAGCCCCGACCTCACCTTGTCGAGCCCCGCGCTGACGGCGGCCTGCCTCTCGGACACCTCCACCAGCTCCTGCCGGCGCTGCTCCACGCCTTTCTGCGCAGACTCCAGCTTGGCTCGGTCAAGCTTCAGCTGCGCCTCGCCCACCTCAACCTGCTTTTCTCGGACCCCGACCGCGCGCTCTCGGTTGACGAGCCTCTGCAGGTCCTTATGATAGGCCGCACGGTCGGTGTCGAGCCCTATGTGGGCAGTGGAAAGCTCCGCGCGGGCCCGGGTGTGCTGAGTGGTGGCGGCTTCGATTCGCTCCCCCAGACGGGCCTGCTAGCCGTCCAGGCGCTCACGCTCCCGCTGCAGTCGCGCCCATTCCAGCCGGAACGCCACCTGCGCGTCGTCCAGGGCCTGGTGCGTCCGATGCAGCACGCGGGGGAGAGAAACTCCACCTGGCTGGGGCAGGAGCGGCCTACCCAGAACCTCCTCCAGTTCCCCCTCGGCAGGGGGCGGGGGCCTAGAGCCGGCCATCCGGGCGCCGGGCTAGGAAGGCTCTAAGGGCCGCGCATCAGAAGCCGCCCTCGGCACAGGTCCTTGGGCCGCGACGCCTTCCGGCATCGGACCACCTGGTGCCTGGGACTCCGCGTCTGGGACCGCCCTCCCGGCAGGCTCTCGGGACGCGGCCTCGGCCCCCGTGGTGCCCCCTGGCGTCGGACCACCCGGGACCCGGGGCTAAGCAGATGGGGCTGCCCCTGGTGTAGGCCCCTCGGTTGGGGTCCGGGCCCGTGAAGCAGCCCCCGCCGTTGGACCACCAGGAGCGCACTTCTCCGCCGTGTTCGCCGGGCTACCGGAACCGCTGGGAGGAAAAGCATCGACCGGGCGAGTCGACCTAAATAGAACACATGACGAGAGATTGAGAAGCCAGAGAAAGCTAGCCGCGACACGGCGAAGTGTTCGAGGCTAATCGAAAAAGCTTACCTCGGGATATGCGCCGTCCAGCGGCCAAGAAGGCTAGAACCCCGCCGCGGCTGTTGTCCCATGGCCTGCGGTGCCGGTCGCTGCCGCTGCTGCTCGCCCGTGGCCTGCGGTGCCGGTCGCTGCTGCTACTGCTGGCCCGAGGCCGGCGGTGCCGGTGAAGCCCGCCGCTGCTGGTCCGGCATCGGAGCTGGTGTCCGTTGCTACGGTTGCCGTTGGTCCGGGTGCGGCGGTGTTGGAACCCCCCTCCCTTGCCCAGAGGAGCTTCCTTCCCCCGAGGTCCGCTGGTGCTTCGGGTCGGGCTCCGAGACAAAGGTCCCGTCGCCACGAACCAGCCTTCGCCGCGCCTCCTCACCGCCCGCCGGCGGAACAACGGGGGACGCCGCCACAGGCCTCTTGCCCTTGTCGGTGGGAGTAGTGCCTCTAGCACCAGAACCCCCAACCGGGGCGTCGTCAATATGGACCCCCCGGTTGGGGTCGCCCCCAAGCTGCCGCACCGCAAGGCCGCCGTCGTCGAGCATTGGCATCCCTCGGAGCACCGACGTCCGCAAGGCCTGGTCGCGACAGAGCGGCACAATGGCGGATGGTAGGCGCAGCTGCTCGGGGGAGAAGCTTTCATCCGTGACACGCCGCACCCATTCCTCCAGCAGGGGCTGTGACAGATCGTGGTCTTCGCCGCGCACCACCCGGCTGCAGTCGTTGGGGCCGGTGTAGGCCCACGCCAACCTTGGCCGCATCTGCAGGGGGGCGAGCCTCCGCCAGAGGTAGTCCGCGAGAACGTGCATCGAGGTGAGCCCGCTGTTGACGAGCTCGGTGATCCTGGCCAGCACGGGGGAGAACTCGGGTGGCAGATCCGTTGTAGCACTCCATTCCGGGAGGGATGCAATGACTGGACCACTATCAAGGAGAGCCAGCCGGTCATTCGGCTCCGCCCTGACGATCACCCAGTCGTTGCGCCAGTGCTCCCACTTGGCGCTGGCGAAGGTGTGGAGGTAGGTCGACCTTCCCCCGGACCCCTTCAGTAGGAAGTAGTAGCG
Source organism: Paspalum vaginatum (assembly GCA_030272315.1). NCBI lineage: Eukaryota > Viridiplantae > Streptophyta > Magnoliopsida > Poales > Poaceae > Paspalum > Paspalum vaginatum. The sequence continues at coordinate 114,416 of JAMSGZ010000101.1, forward strand.
ACCAATCTCGGTCGGGCACCTCCCGGAACACCTCACCGAGAAGAAGTGGCGGAAGAGCGTCACGCAGGGAGGAACCCCCACAAACATCTCGCAAAAGTGGGCAAAGATTGCCGCATGGAGGATGGAGTGGGGGGTAAGATGCTGGAGCTGCAGCCCATGGGCCTCCAGCAGCAGCATGAAAAAAGAAGAAATTGGCACCCCCAGGCCGCAGTAGAGGTAGGGAACAAAGAGGACAAACTCCCCCGGCTGTAGGTTGTGGTGGGGGAGGGAGCCCGCGCGAACGCCGTCGCGGCGCTCCGCGTCCGTCCAGCATAGCAGGCGGCGCACGCGGTTGAGGTTCTCCTCGGACTGCCGAGAAGGTTGGTGGCCGGAACCCATCGTCACGAAATCCGGTGGTAGGAGGAGAAGGAGTGCACCGCCGGCGAGGAGCGAGAACTCTGCTGCGAGGAAGACGAAGCATGGCGGTGGATGCGTGGAATGCAAAGGCAAATGGCTGGAAGGGTGTACTTGACCTAGGGTTGAGGACCCTATTTGACGGTCGCTCCCAATCCTCCGCGAGCCGCGGGACTAAGGCGTGCACGCGCACGGACGCACCCGCAGACCCCCAGGTCTATGACAGCAGGGGCCCGGGGACACAAATCACGACAGGCGAGTAAAATAGCGAGTGGAGCTAGGAGGCGAACTGGCGGCCGCCTGCGGACACGCGCCTCGGCGCAACGCGTGGGGGCCCTGCCTCTCGGCTTTACGCACGGCTACCCACGTAACCGTCTGCCCCCGCCTTAATTGCAGAAAGAAGAGGAGGCGAACCGCCGCTGCGGTTCCCGGCGCGGGCCTGCCCCCTCATTCCCCGAGAGATTCCCACGATCAGGCGCTCCCAGATCGTGAGGGGCCTGTTGGGCCAACTCGCAGACTCGGGCGAGCCGGGCTCCCGCGGGGTCGGGCGAACTGGACCCCCTCCAAGGTCGGGCGAGGCGGACTTCTGGCGAGGTCGGGCGCGCCAGACTCTCATCAAAGTCGGGCGAGGAGTATTCCCTCGGAAAGATCGGACGCGCCGAGCCCTCAGCAGGGTCAGGCGAGTCAAGTCTCGGCAGAGGATCAAGTGGGCGGCCCTGCCCAACTACGTGCTTAACAGCCAGGGGCCGGAAACCGCACATGGCTCCCTGTGGCTTGAGTAATAAGCGCTGATGGGCCCACCTCAGGTTCGAAAACTCGCCAGAGGTGGGCCCAAGGGCCACTGTCGGTACCCAGCTAATCGGGTACCCGCTTATACTAGACAAAGTCTAAATACAGTCCTTATTAAGGCTCCACACAGCCTGACAAGCTGGGTTTATTCCCTTGGGCAGTACAAGGGCTGACTTGCCTATACTCGGCAGGATCACCAGTATCGGCAAGTATCGCAGTAAAGGAAGGGCCCAAGACCACGTGCAGGCGGGTCTGGCCTACCCCTTATAAGAACTGGGCCGCGCACCCGGCCCACAGGGGAGATCCCGGACCTCCTCCGGCGAGGGCCGAGCCTCTCCCAACCGCGCGAGATGCCCCTCAAGGGAAGGCCAGGTCCGGACCACTCGGAGGTCCGGAGCTAGCGCACTCGGGGGGTGGAGCCGCAAGCTACCGCATACACCTACCCCCGGTGCGGGATGGTCCGAGGCCGCCATGTGCCCACAGGACGCGCGGCGGAGTCTTCGGCCAGGGGCCTCGCCCGCCTGCTGCATTAATTGCGGGCAGGTGAGCGTGGCCCGCTGACACCGCCGCTGTCAGACGAGCGTGCCTCGTTGCCCGCTGACACCGCCGCTGTCAGACGGATGTGCCCTATTACCCGCTGACGGACGGGCGTGCCCTGACACCCGCTGACACCCCGCGGGCAGGCGACGGCGACTATACTAAAGGGCGCGCCTTACCGAGGCGCGACGGCAGTGACGGGGCATACAGTCAACTTCCCCACCGGACGTTGGGGTTTATACCGAATAAACAAGTACACTGTGCTCATCATGAGCTGCGCCACGTGCGACGACCGCGCTCAGCCTAATACTAGGTAGCAGCACTGTAGCACCGCTGTGAGCGCTCCGTAATGTCACGTCGGCACGCCGCCTGCCTCCTCTGCCAATGAAGCCCCTCCGCCGGGTTCAGCGGCTGATGGAACAGGACGGTGTAAACTAGGACTACGTGGCGCACCATCCAGGCCACGCCGGGCCACGTCGCGTCAGTTGTGCTGGTACAAGACATGGGAGTCAACGGTTGCCGCTACGAAGAGCACGCGACATGACAACAGAGGGTCCGCTGGAGGGACCTGACCTCCGCCAGAAGGAGCGTAGGGCACCAAGTCAGCGCAGGATAGAACTGTAGCATACAGAAAGTGGGCCGGGACCACCTGTCGGGGCCCAGGCCACCATGTGCATGCCCCCCTTGGGCTATAAAAGGGGGAGGCATACGTGAAGCTAGAAAACACACAGTCTTGACCACCGAGACGGGACACGGTCTTCACCACCAAGACAATACACACTCCTCACAAGCACAAGTTCACAACCTCCTCCGTTTTCCCCTACAGACAGCAATACAAGAACACACCCACAGTGGACATAGGGTATTACGCTCCGGCGGCCTGAACCACTATAAATCCTCGTGTCTCCATCGTGCCATCATTGACATAGGTAACATCGATCGCTCCCCCTAACTACTCTTAGTACTTAGGATTCGGGCGGGTGCATTCCGCCACCCGACCGGAGCACACACGCTCCGACAGTAAGTATTTCTAAAATAATAAAAACAAAAAAATGACGACACCCGAAGTAGTCTTATCGCTCGTGCCTCACATATACGCACCGTTGGGTACCATGTCGCGTCTGGCGTTCGTACCCTATGAGCAACCATGCCGCTAACTCATCCACCAAGCCTCTAATGACCGTATGTCCCTCCTAAAACACGCCGCCAATTTTGGGGTTAGCGGGAGTGGCACGGATTCCCATTGCAAAGACGCAAGGTGCCCGGTATATTGGCCATAACAATCGCTATGAGACTCAGAATTGCGCGGGCTCAGTCTTGTTGGAAATATAACTGCAAATCCCACACCACAGGAAGGAAAAACGGAAGTTTTGGTTATACTAAGTATTTCAAAAATAATAAAAAAAAATTGACGACACCCGAAGTAGTCTTCCCGGTCGTGCCACACATGTACACACCGTCGGGAACCATGTCGCGTCTGGCGTTCGTACCTTTGGAGGAACCTTGCCACTAACCCATCCACCATGCCTCTAGAGACCGTATGTCCCTCCTAAGACGCACCGCCAATTTTGGGGGTTAGCGGGAGTGGCATGGGTTCCCATTGCCAACACGCTAGGTGCCCAGTATATTGGCCATAACTATCGCTATAAGACTTAGAATTGCGTGGGCTCGGTCTTGTTGGAAAGATAACTGCAAATCCCACACCATAGGAATGAAAAATGGAAGGTTTGGTCAAACTAACTATTTCCAAAATAATAAAAACAAAAAATTGACGACACCCGAAGTAGTCTTCCCGGTCGTGCCTCACATGTACACCAGATCGGGAACCATGTCGCGTCTGGCGTTCATACCTTTGGAGGAACCTTGCCGCTAACCCATCCACCATGCCTCTAGAGACTGTATGTCCGTCCTAAGATGTGCCGCCAATTTTGCGGGTTAGCGGGAGTGGCATAGGTTCCCATTGCCAACACGCTATGTGCCCAATATATTGGCCATAACTATCGCTATAAGACTCAGAATTGCGCGGGCTCGGTCTTGTTGGAAAGATAACTGCAAATCCCACACCACAGAAATGAAAAATGAAAGTTTTGGTCATACTAAGTATTTCTAAAATAATAAAAAACAAAAAATTGACGACACCCGAAGTAGTCTTATCGCTCGTGCCTCACATATACGCACCGTCGGGTACCATGTCGCGTCTGGCGTTCGTACCCTGTGAGCAATCATGCCGCTAACTCATCCACCAAGCCTCTAATGACCGTATGTCCCTCCTAAGACACGCCGCCAATTTTGGGGTTAGCGGGAGTGGCACGGATTCCCATTGCCAAGACGCAAGGTGCCCGGTATATTGGCCATAACAATCGCTATGAGACTCAGAATTGCGCGGGCTCGGTCTTGTTCAAAAGATAACCGCATATCCCACACCACAGGAAGGAAAAACGGAAGTTTTGGTCATACTAAGTATTTTCAAAAATAATAAAAACAAAAAATCGACGACACCCGAAGTAGTCTTCCCGGTCGTGCCACACATGTACCCACCGTCGGGAACCATGTCGCGTCTGGCGTTCGTACCTTTGGAGGAACCTTGCCACTAACCCATCCACCATGCCTCTAGAGACCGTATGTCCCTCCTAAGACGCACCGCCAATTTTTGGGGTTAGCGGGAGTGGCATGGGTTCCCATTGCCAACACGCTAGGTGCCCAGTATATTGGCCATAACTATCGCTATAGGACTTAGAATTGCGCGGGCTCGGTCTTGTTGGAAAGATAATTGCAAATCCCACACCATAGGAATGAAAAATGGAAGTTTTGGTCAAACTAACTATTTCCAAAATAATAACAACAAAAAATTGACGACACCCGAAGTAGTCTTCCCGGTCGTGCCTCACATGTACACACCGTCGGGAACCATGTCGCGTCTGGCATTCGTACATTTGGAGGAACATTGCCACTAACCCATCCACCATGCCTCTAGAGACCGTATGTCCGTCCTAAGATGCGCCGCCAATTTTGGGGGTTAGCGGGAGTGGCATAGATTCCCATTGCCAACACGCTAGGTGCCCAGTATATTGGCCATAACTATCGCTATAAGACTCAGAATTTCGTGGGCTCGGTCTTGTTGGAAAGATAACTGCAAATCCCACACCACAGAAATGAAAACGGAAGTTTTGGTCATACTAAGTATTTCTAAAATAATAAAACCAAGAAATTGACGACACCCGAAGTAGTCTTCCCGCTCGTGCCTCATAGTATGACCAAAACTTCTGTTTTTCATTCTTGTGGTGTGGGATTTCCAGTTATCTTTCCAAAAAGAATGAGCCCGCGCACTTCTGAGTCTTATAGCGATAGTTATGTCTAATATACGGGGCACCTTGCGTCTTGGCAATGGGGCCCCTACCACTCCCGCTAACCCCGAAATTGGCGGCGCGTCTTAGGAGGGTATACGGTCATTAGAGGCATGGTGGATGGGTTAGCGGCACGGTTCCTCACAGTGTATGAACGCCAGACGCGACATGGTTCCCGACGGTGGATATATGTGAGGCACGAGCAAGATGACTACTTCGGGTATCGTCAATTTTTTGTTTTTATTATTGTAGAAATACTTAGTATGACCAAAACTTCCGTTTTTCATGCCTGTTGTGTGGGATTTGCAGTTATGTTTCCAACAAGACGGAGCCTGCCCAATTCTGAGTCGTATAGCGATAGTTATGGCAAATATACGGGGCACCTTGCGTCGTGGCAATGGGAACCCGTGCCACAGCCACTAAGCCCCAAAATTGGCGGCGCATCTTAGGAGGGACATACGGTCATTAGAGGCATGGTGGAATGGTTAGCAGCATGGTTCCTCACAGGGTACGAACTGCCAGATGCGACATGGTTCCCGACGGTGGATATATGTGAGGCACGATCGGGAAGACTACTTCGGGTGTCGTCAATTTTTTGTTTTTATTATTATTGAAATACTTAGTATGACTAAAAATTCTGTTTTTCGTTCCTGTGGTGTGGGATTTGCAGTTATCTTTCCAACAAGACCGAGCCCTCGCAATTCTGAGTCTTATAGCGATAGTTATGGCCAATATAAGGGGCACCTTGCGTCTTGGCAATGGGGCCCCTACCACTCCCGCTAACCCCCAAAATTGGCGGCGCGTCTTAGGAGGGACATACGGTCAATAGAGGCATGGTGGATGGGTTAGCGGCATGGTTCCTCACAGTGTATGAACGCCAGACGCGACACGGTTCCCGACGGTGGATATATGTGAGGCACGAGCGGGAAGACTACTTCGGGTGTCGTTAATTTTTTGTTTTTATTATTTTATTAATACATAGTATGACTAAAACTTCTGTTTTTCATTCCTGTGGTGTGGGATTTGCAGTTATCTTTCCAAAAAGACCAAGCCTGCCCAATTTTGAGTCTTATAGCGATAGTTATGGCCAACATACAGCGCACCATGCGTCTTGGCAATGGGAACCCGTGCCACTCCCGGTAACCCCCAAAATTGGCGGCGCGTCTTAGGAGGGACATACGGTCATTAGAGGCATGGTGGATGGGTTAGCGGCATGGTTCCTCATAGGGTACGAACGCCAGATGCGACATGGTTCCCGATGGTGGATATATGTGAGGCACGATCGGGCAGACTACTTCGGGTGTCGTCAATTTTTTGTATTTATTATTTTTGAAATACTTAGTATGACCAAAAATTCTGTTTTTCATTCCTGTGGTGTGGGATTTGCAGTTATCTTTCCAACAAGACCGAGCCCGCGCAATTCTGAGTCTTATAGCGATAGTTATGGCCAATATAAGTGAGAGCCAATGGACCGGCTCGATTGCCTCTGGAGTGATGAGTGATTGTCAATAGTAGCAAGACCCAGAAGGACTTGGGCACAAGACCTCCGATGGACAGGAGGCCCTCCGATGGACTGGAGGTAGAGTGAAGTCCTCCGAAGGACTGGAGGCACACTCGACGTCTGTCGACCATGGGAGTTCGGTATACGGAGGAGCGGCACGACGACGGCAGGAGTAAGTCCTCCGAAGGACTGTGAGGCTACCCCGATGGACAGGGGATGCCAGGCGCCAACGCGGTGCTCCAACCCGAATGCGTGGCGCGAAGGCGTGCGAGGGAGGCTTTGGCGGCTTCGGCTCGAAACCGTCACCCAAGCTACCCAAGCCTTGGTGAGTTGGGCCACGACTCGCCAAGATAGAGAAGATGGGCCAAATCCGGCCCAGGCGGAGACTTCCTAAAGTTTCCCAGTTTCTGACTTCAAAACCGGGGGCGGATCGCAGATTGGACTACTGGCCACGTGGAGAGCATCCGAGGATTGCGTGGAACTTACCAAGATCAAGACTCCATCGTGGTCGTCCGTCTCGAAATATACTGTAATCTTTCGTTTGAGTCCTTAGGGTTTGTCTGGCTGTAGGGACCTAAGTGCAAAACTGTCTAAATAGCACTCTGGTATAAATAGGTCCAGTGTAGCTCATTAGAGCCTCTCTTGGCTGCTAGGATTAGTTTTCCCTTGGTGATTTTCGTCCTTAAGCCTTGAGCTCCATTGCTAGAGAGGTTAAAGTAGGATTTAGCCTCCTAATCCTGAGGGAAGGTGAGGGTGGTTGCTTGGGATGAATTTCTGCTTGTATGCTGGATCTTTAGACCCATTTTGGGCACTTAATCGAAGCAAATTCGTGCAGCAACCTTGTGTTCTTCTCCTCCCCCTCTCACTTTGGTTTTTGGGTTCAATCCTTGCCTTTCTGGGTGTTTTTGTTGGGCAAGCTTGAATCCCTTTCCTTGCTGATGTTCTGGACTTGCTAGGACGTGGAGATCATGACTTAGTTCATCTCAATCCTGTTGGATTGCCATGAGTAAGCCGCTTTTGTGTTTTCCCCTTTCTTGCCCAAGAATGGCTATTTCACAAGATCTGAAATTCCTGCTGATTCCGCAGTTACCTTGAGTTGATCTGTTGGGAATAACTTTGAAATAGGGTCTAGATAACCTGAGCTAAATTTCGTGAAGTTTGGGCAAGGTCTGATCAAGTTATGATTTGAAATCATATTTTCTGCGACCCTACCGGACCATCCGGCAGAGGCCACCGGACAGTCCGGTTCCACCGGATAGTCCGGCAGCGCCCACCGGACCGTCTGGTGTGAGGCGTTGTCTGGGCAGTGCCACCGGATAGTCTGGCAACAGGTACCGGATAGTCCGGTGCCACCGGACAATCCGGTGTTGGCCACCGGACAGTCCGGTCCTGTCAGGGAGCTGCTGTGTTCTTCCCAGGTTGGTTTTTCTGCTGTGATTTTGTTGCGGATTTTTGCATTCCTCCCTTAAGACCATTCTCTTTGCTTACTGTAAGTCAGTGAGACACACCTAGGTGTGGTGAGTGTCTTGTGGCGGATATTGCAAAATCCGTTGCTCCGCTGTCACTCTTGTTCGGATCTTGAGCTTTCTTGCATTGGTGTGTATCCTCACAGTGGACGGCACCCTTGCGCTACTAAGCACGTATATGTTCAGTGGACGGGGCTTAGTATCTGGTTTCACTTGGGGGTTTGTGATTTTGTGATTTCAAGTGCTCCTATTCACCCCCCCTCTAGTCGCACGTCTCGGTCCTACAATTGGTATCAGAGCCGGTTCGGTTTCTTCATACCTTTACCGGTGAGAAACCAGTAGCGACTATGACTCACTCTGGGAAGATTCCGGTCCTTGGTTCCGATGGCTACTCCTACTGGAACGGTAGGATGAGAGCTTTCTTGCTTAGCCAGGGCCAGGACATATGGGATGCTACTCAGAGTGCGAACTTTGTTGTGCTTCCAGTTGCCCAGCGCACTACCCCAGCGATTGTGGCTCAGCATGAGGCAAACGCCAAAGCTGTTAACTTTCTCTTCTCAGGACTTGGTCCAGTTGATTATGAGAAAGTGAGCCACCTTGAGACTGCCCGTCAGATCTGGTCCCTGCTGAGTGCACACCATGAGGGCACTGCTACCATCAAGGGGCGTCTCATTGAGACTTACAGGCGCGAGTATGAAAATTTCGTTCAGAAGCCTGGTGAGTCCATCGATGACTTGTTTGGTCGTTTTCAAACGATCATCAACAAGTTGCGCGTAAACTCTAGCCCTGAGAGGATCCCATACACCGACCATCAGCAGGCTGTCAAGTTGCTATATGCGTTGGACAGGAAGGTATGGGAGATCAAGGTTAACTCGATCATCGAGTCTAAGGCCTATGACACAATTGGAGTGGAGACTCTTTACAGCAAGCTCAAGGCCACAGAGGTGGATTACAAGTTGAGAGATTCTCTCGCTTGTACTGGCTCCAAGAGCTTGGCCTTGGCTTCTCCCTCCAGTGAGGCCATTTCTAACCCCCAGCTTCACAACTTTTCGTTTTCTGCTCTTATGTCTGTTACAGAGGAGCTGTTGGTGTCACTTGGGGATGATGAACTTTGTCTGGTGTCTAGCCGCTTTCAGCGCGCCTATGACAACCGGATGAGCAAGAAGAGGGGCGAGAGGTCCAAGTGCTTCGAGTGCGGAGAGGTCGGCCACTTCATTGCCGAATGCCCAAACAAGCAGAACGACTACTACAAGAAGGGCAAGAACCACTCCCGCGACTCCAACAAGTACCACTCCGGCAAGTGTGACCACACCAAGCACCTGCTCCGGCAAGATCAAGAACTTCCAGAAGGCTTTCAAGAGCTACCTAGAAGGACAACCGGAAGCGGGACAAGGCCTTCTTCGCCGAGCATTGGTGGTCTGTGTGGCGGATCGTCTTCCTCCTCTTCGTCTTCGTCGAGCTCAAGCGATGAGGAGATCGTCACCAAGCGGGACAAGAGGAGGGACCAAGGCGGTCCAGCTGGACTCTGCTTCGTCTCCACCAAGTCCAAGCGCAAGCACAAGATGCACCGGAGATCCTTTTGCTCCATGGCACTTGAGGACAAGGACGACAAGGGCAATGACAACGACTCATCCGATGAAGAGGTAACTCCTGAGCAAGCTGAAATCCTTGAGATGTTGGAGTCAAATAGTCGTGAGTTGAAAGCCCAGGATAGGTTGTTGGAGAAGGCAGCCAAGAAGCTGCAGAAGCAGAAAGCCAAGTTGGCTGATGCTTTAGCAGAGATAGAGAGGCTGAAGAGTGTGTCAGCCCAGCCTAGTGAGACTGAGTGTCCTACCTGTGAGACTTTGATGAGAGATCTTTGTGAGCAGAAGAGCAAGTATGCTCATCAGGTAGAGGAGATGGATAGGCTGAAGGTAGAGTTAGGCAAGCTCCAGTCTAAACTGGATGAGCCTATTTTAAGTGATGTGACTGAGTGTGAGATGTGTCCCTACCTCGCTGTTGACATAGCTGAGCTAAAGGTGAAGTGTGAGGGATAGCTCAAGGAGTTGGAGGAGCTTAGGGCTAGACCCACGCTTTTGGGTGCGTGCATGGTCTGTCCTACTTTGGAGAGTGAGCTTGTGCAGTTGAGAGCTGGCCTTGAGATGCTTTTAGCATCCCCTGACACTTGTGAGAACTGTCTCACTCTGAGGTTGATGTTGGTGGATAGGGATGCCACCATTAAGAAGTTAGAGAAGTCTGCTTTCTCTATTCCCTCTCTACACTGCCCTACTTGTGCTGACTAGACTTTAGTTCTGAAGGATCTGAGAGAGGAGAAACAGACTTTGGTTGATGAGAACAACCGTTTGAGAGAGGTGCTCAGTTGGATGTATGCTAGAGAGCCCCAACTTAGGATGATCTTGGAGAGCACCAAGAGAGCTGAGGGTGATACGAGTGGACTTGGGTTAGGAGAGAGTAGTACTTCGGGTGAGAAGAGGAGTTCCCCAATTAAGCTTAAGACTACCTCTCCTCAGCCTAGCCCTACTGTTGATGGGGTTTACCATGAGCCTCTTAAGGCTGCCCCAAAGAAGCAGTTCTGGACACCCAAGCCCTCACAGGCTAAGCTGGACAGAGTAGTGACTAAGATTCTCAAGCCTCAAGTGAGCAAGGAGAGAGTCCAGCAGCCTGTTCCACCCAAGGCTACTCCACCTAAGCCTAAGGCTCAGCCTAAACCCACTCCCAAGAGGCTTGTCTACCACTGTGACTTTTGCCAGCGGAATGGCCACTTGGAGGAGTTTTGCTTCAGGAGGAAGCGAGTTGAGAGGCAGGAGAGAGCCTGGGGGAACCAGGATCAGTTTTACCAGGGTGGTAGGCAGGATCTTCCCCGTCGCGGTGAGATGAGAGACTGCTTTGCTGGTGAGAGAGGAGGCAGTTTTCAGGACCGTGTTCCTAGCGGAGAGAGACGCTTTCCCGGTCGAGCTCCTAGTCATTTTTAGTGCGGCTATGGTTTTTCTGACCGAGGCTTTGGAGGTAGAGGGTTTGAGAGCTCACGCTTTAGAGGTCGTGGGTACCCAGGTAGACATGATGCTTACTTTGACTATGTTTACCCCACTTTTGAGCAGATGGCTCGGCACTGGTTCAGCGTTTACACTAACCCCAGTGCCGGACCATTTGCTCACTCTCGCTTTCCTTGATCTTGCAGGATCAAGGCCTGGAGGACATATGGATCATGGACTCCGGTTGCTCTAGGCACATGACAGGGCATCGCAGATGGTTCTCCAGCCTCAACCCCGTGAGCACCAAGGAGTACATCACATTCTGGGATAATGGTCAAGGTAAAGTGTTGGGTGTTGGTTCTGTTGCTCTTTCTAGCAAGCTTTCCCTGAGAGAAGTTGCTTTGGTGAGGAATTTGGGGTTCAATTTGGTCTCCGTCTCGCAACTTCTCAAGGAAGGGTTTGAGGTTCGTTTTAAGGAGGGTTCCTCTTGTGTGCTTGATGCTAAGGAAAACCTTGTTTGTCGGATTTTGCCCTATGGGCAGGTTTTTAAGATTGACCTTGCATCTGTCTCTGGACCTCCTCGGTGTTTGGTTGCTAGTCCTTCTGCTGATATTTGGAAGTGGCATAGGAGGCTTGGCCATTTGAGTTTTGATCTGCTAGTCAGGTTGAGCTCAATGGATCTGATCCGAGGATTGCCCAATTTGAAAGCAGAAAAGGACTTAGTATGCCACCCCTGTCGTCATGGCAAGATGGTTGCCGCTTCTCATGCACCTGTCAATCAGGTGATGACCTCTTACTCGGGTGAGCTGCTACATATGGACACGGTTGGTCCTGCTCGAGTACAGTCGGTCAGTGGGAAGTGGTATGTGCTTGTAGTTGTGGATGACTTTTCTCGCTATTTGTGGGTGTTCTTCATGGAATTCAAAGATGAAGCTTTTGGTTTTGTTCGGGATCTGGTCTTGAGGTTAAGGAATGAGAGTCATAAAGCCATGAGGGCTATCCGCAGCGACAATGGCGGAGAATTTCGTAACTCTCGTTTCGAAACCTTTTGTCATGACCTTGGTCTTGATCACCAATTCTCGTCTCCTTATACCCCACCGCAGAACGGTGTTGTGGAATGAAAGAACCGCACACTTGTAGAGATGGCGCGGACGATGCTTGATGAGCATAGGACTCCGCGATGCTTTTGGGCTGAGGCTATGAATACGGCTTGTTACATTGCCAACCGTATCTTTCTACGGGCCTTCTTGGGAAAGACTTCGTATGAGCTACAGTTTGGCAGGCAGCCTAGCGTCAAGCACCTGCGTGCATTTGGCTGCAGATGCTTTATGCTCAAAAAGGGGGGGCATTTGGACAAATTTGAATCTCGCTGCTTGGATGGTATTTTTCTTGGGTACGCCTCTAGCTCTAGGGCATATAGAGTGTGGATCCTTGATACTAGACAAGTGGTTGAGACCTGTGAAGTTTCCTTTGATGAATCTACGCCTTGCACAACCCCCGCATTTGAGCTTTCAGGTGATGATGAAGAAGGCGCTCCCATCTTTGAAGATGAGGAAGGCGAAGTAGATGTTGGTGATGCAGGAGCCACTGCACCGGCTGCAGCTCCTGCCCCCTCTTCTATGAGCTCTGAAGATGAAGGAGGACCCTTGCCTACGTCTTCCTCCTCACTCCCCCGACCACAAGCTCGAGCAGAGGTTGGCCCCACAGAGGACGTAGGGGAGGTGACCTCTGAGATTGTTCCATCTCGGTAGGTCCAGCGGGATCACCCTCCAAACAGGATGATTGGAGACCTACACCAGCATGTCACACGTTCTTCGGTTAACTCTCTGGCCTTTTTCTGTCACTCCGCATCTATTGCTTCTTTCGAACCCCGGGATGTGTCACATGCATTATCTGATCCTAGTTGGGTGAACGCCATGCATGAGGAGTTGGAAAACTTTGAGAGAAACCATGTGTGGGATTTAGTTGAACCTCCACCAAACTGCCACCCTATAGGAACCAAGTGGGTTTTCAACAACAAACAGGGTGAGGATGGGATGGTTGTGAGGAACAAAGCGAGATTGGTAGCCCAGGGTTTCTGTCAGAAGGAGGGTATAGATTATGAGGAAACCTTTGCTCCTGTAGCTCGTTTAGAGGCTATTAGGATTTTGCTTGCCTTTGCTGCCTCTAAAGGCTTCAAATTGCAGCAGATGGATGTCAAGTCAGCCTTTCTAAATGGTTACATAGAGGAGGAGGTTTATGTGAGACAACCTCCTGGCTTTGAGAGTGCCAAGTTTCCAGATCGGGTGTATAAGTTGAGAAAAGACTTGTATGGTCTAAAGCAAGCCCCAAGAGCTTGGTATGCTAGGTTGAAAGCCTTTCTGCTCAAGTCTGGTTTTGTGATGGGTTCAGTAAACAAGACCTTGTTTCTGTTGAGTCGTGGCGGTGACACCATTCTAGTTCAGATATATGTTGATGACATTATCTTTGGTGGTTCATCTCACGCTTTGGTGTCTAAGTTTGCTGAACAGATGAGCAGTGAATTCGAGATGAGTCTCATGGGTGAGCTTCAGTTCTTTCTCGGGCTTCAGATTAAGCAAGGCCCAGACGGAACCTTCGTCCATCAAGCCAATTACACGAAGGACATTTTGAGGAAGCTTGACAAGGGAGATCTCAAGCCCATGGCAACTCCCATGTCAACACAGACGGCTCTTGATGCGGATGAAGAAGGGGAGGTGGTGGACCAAAGAGAGTATCGAGGGATGACCGGCTCACTTCTGTACCTGACGGCGACCAGGCTGGACATTTAGTTCGCGGTTTGCCTCTATGCACGTTTTCAGGCCTCACCAAGGCTATCACATCATCAAGCGGTGAAGCGCATCTTCAGGTACCTGAAATACACTCCTAAGCTTGGACTTTGGTTCTCTTCAGCTTTGTTGCTCTCTCTTAGAGGGTATTCGGATGCTGACTTTGCGGGTTGTCGGCTGGAGCACAAGTCTACTTCCGGCACCTGACAGTTTCTCGGTTCTTCCCTTGTTTCTTGGTCCTCACGCAAGCAATCTATCATAGCCACTTCCACCACAGAAGCTGAATACATTGCTGCTGCTAGCTGCTGCTCCCAACTGCTTTGGATGAAGTCCACCTTGAGCGACTTTGGTCTCAGTTTTAGGAAGATCCCTCTCCTAGTTGACTCTACTTCTGCTATTTCTGTAGCTAAGAACCCCGTCCTGCACTCCAGAACCAAACACATAGACGTGAGGTTTCACTTCTTGAGAGATCACTATGAGAAGGGAGATATAGACTTGATCCATGTAGAGACTGAGAACCAGTTGGCCGATATCTTTACCAAGCCCTTAGACCATGAGCATATTTGCTCACTTGCGTGGGGAGCTTGGTGTTTGTTACCCTTTTTAGGTTGGGGTAACTTTGGTATAGTTTAGGTTTTGCTTTGCTTTTTCTTTCTTTTCTTTCTTTGTTTCTCTTTGCTTCTCTTGCATTTTGTCCCATACCATGCATTGCATTGTAACATATGCATTTCACTTTCACTAGCACTAGAGCTCTTCTGGTATGCCAAGTTAGTACTTCCTTGTGCTAGAGTGTACAGTTGCTTGCATGATCATGGTTGGCTAAGCTCCTTGAATCTGTCTAATATCTTTTGTGAGCCTAGTCACTTTTGCCCTTACCACTCCCGCTAACCCCGAAATTGGCGGCGCTTCTTAGGAGGGTCCACAGGAATGAAAAACAGAAGTTTTGGTCATACTATGTATTAATAAAATAATAAAAACAAAAAATTGACGACACCCGAAGTAGTCTTCCCGCTCGTGCCTCACATATATCCACCGTCGGGAACTGTGTCGCGTCTAGCGTTCGTACCCTATGAAGTTCCATGCCGCTAACCCATCCACCATGCCTCTATTGACCCTATGTCCCTCCTAAGACGCGCCGCCAATTTTGGGGGTTAGCGGGAGTGGCACGGGTTCCCATTGCCAAGACGCAAGGTGCCCCTTATTGTAGGACCGAGACGTGCGACTAGAGGGGGGGGTGAATAGGAGCACTTGAAATCACAAAATCACAAACCCCCAAGTGGAACCAGATACTAAGCACCGTCCACTGAACAGATACGTGCTTAGCAGCGCAAGGGTGCCATCCACTGTGAGGATACGCACCAATGCAAGAAAGCTCAAGATCCGAACAAGAGTGACAGCGGAGCAACGGATTTTGCAATATCCGCCACAAGACACTCACCACACCTAGGTGTGTCTCACTGACTTACAGTAAGCAAAGAGAATAGTCTTAAGGGAGGAATGCAAAAATCCGCAGCAAAATCACAGTAGAAAAACCAACCTGGGAAGAACACAGCAGCTCCCTGACAGGACCGGACTGTCCGGTGGCCAACACCGGATTGTCCGGTGGGACCGGACTATCCGGTACCTGTTGCCAGACTGTCCGGTGGCACTACCCGGACAACGCCTCACGCCGGACTGTCCGGTGGGCGCTGCAGGACTATCCGGTGGAGCCGGACTGTCCGGTGGCCTCTGCCGGATGGTCCGGTAGGGTCGCAGAAAATATAATTTCAAATCATAACTTGATCAGACCTTGCCCAAACTTCACGAAATTTAGCTCAGGTTATCTGGACCCTATTTCAAAGTTATTCCCAACAGATCAACTCAAGGTAACCCGGAATCAGCGGGAATTTCAGATCTTGTGAAATAGCCATTCTTGGGCAAGAAAGCGGAAAACAAAAAAGAGGCTTGCTCGTGGCAATCCAACAGGATTGAGATGACTAAGTCATGATCTCCACGTCCTAGCAAGTCCAGAACATCAGCAAGGAAAGGGATTCAAGCTTGCCCAACAAAAACACCCAAAAAGGCAAGGATTGAACCCAAAAACCAAAGTGAGAGGGGGAGGAGAAGAACACAAGGTTGCTGCACGAATTTGCTTCGATTAAGTGCCCAAAATGGGTCTAAAGATCCAGCATACAAGCAGAAATTCGTCCCAAGCAACCACCCTCACCTTCCCTCAGGATTAGGAGGCTAAATCCTACTTTAACCTCTCTAGCAATGGAGCTCAAGGCTTAAGGACGAAAATCACCAAGGGAAAACTAATCCTAGCAGCCAAGAGAGGCTCTAATGACCTACACTGGACCTATTTATACCTGAGTGCTATTTAGACAGTTTTGCACTTAGGTCCCTACAGCTAGACAAACCCTAAGGACTCAAACGAAAGATTACAGGATATTTCGGGACGGACGACCACGATGGAGTCTTGATCTTCGTAAGTTCCACGCAATCCTCGGATGCTCACCACGTGGCCAGTAGTCCAATCCGCGATCCGCCTCCGGTTTTGAAGTCAGAAACTGGGAAACTTTAGGAAGTCTCCGCCTGGGCCGGATTTGGCCCATCTTCTCTATCTTGGCTAGTCGTGGCACAACTCACCAAGGCTTGGGTAGCTTGGGTGACGGTTTTGAGCCGAAGCCAGCCAAAGCCTCCCTCGCACGCCTTCGCGACACTCATTCGGGTTGGAGCACCTGCGCTGGCGCCTGGCATCCCCTGTCCATCGGGGTAGCCTCGGAGTCCTTCGGAGGACTTACTCCTGCCGTCGTCGTGCCGCTCCTCCGTATACTGAACTCCCATGGTCGACAGACGTCGAGTGTGCCTCCAGTCCTTCGGAGGACTTCACTCTACCTCCAGTCCATCGGAGGGCCTCCTGTCCATCGGAGGTCTTGTGCCCAAGTCCTTCTGGGTCTTGCTACTGTTGACAATCACTCATCACTCCAAAGGCAATGGAGCCGGTCCATTGGCTCTCAATCTCCCCCTTGATGAGTGCATTGTCAACACCTTCAACCTGTAACCTGAAATAGAACAAAGACAAAAGAAAAGCGTAAAACCGAAAAGAAAGAAGAAAAAGAAGAAGTTGCTCAAGATGCCCAAAGACCAAATACTGGCAGAAAAGGGCAAATTGAGACTACAACAAAAACAAAGCCAAAGATCGACCCCCTAAGACAAGGGAAACCGCTCAACGCAGTCGATCAAACGAAAGCATGACCCCTCAAGAAAGAGGCAAACTGGCTCAACACAGTCATGCTAAGGCAAAGCATCGGCTCCTCCAGAAAGAGGCAAAAAGGCTCAACGCACCGATGCAAGAGCATGCTAAAAACTCAACCTCCCCCTCAACTAGACCTCTACAGAGTCCTCCCCCATGGTCCAATCTCTCCCCCTTGTTGACAATGGACACATCAAGGGTCATAGAACTCAACTCCCCCTGAAGTGGACAACTCCCCCTCAAAATATGCCATGAAATGCAGGAAGTGTACCATGAAGAGCTCAGCAGGGATGAGAAAGCTAGTAAATACAAGTTCTAGCATACAGAGCAAGTGAGGCAAGGTAGCATGCAAAACAAGCTCAATTGAATCTATCTTATATAGAGCAGGAGCATGTTTTTCAGAATTGTGGAAAAAAGAGCATCACCAACATGAATAGCATCTAGCAAGATAGGCATGAACAGCAAGATGCTAGCAAAACATACAAGGTGTGCTAGTCTCAACCATGGCATCTACAACAGACCATAAGCAATTTAGAGACTTGCAGATTTCAGATTTAGCAATTTTGAACTTCAAGCAAATCAGATCATGTGCCAGGGGTTATTCACTTGTCGTTGCCACTTCTTACCAACCAATGCCAAGCCTAGGTTCAGAAAACCATCAGGAGCTTAAGACAAGGTTTTGGTCATACACAGCCTAGTCCAAGTTCAAGCCACTGTGCAAAGGCAAGCTATCTCAAACTAGATCAGTGTGATAAGTGAACCCTCCTGAATCTTTTCAATTTAACTCATAGGACAGCACTTGTAAATCACATTAATTCAGATTTTAGATATGAACAAGGTGCCATAACTGCTTAGGCATCAGTGCAACCGAGGCATACGACTAGCATATCCAAGCATGAAAAGATAGCATAGCATTCAACATTCCTACACATGCTAGGTAGCGAAGTCAAGTGGTGATCATGGTTTTTGATTTGGAAGAAGCAAAAGTGACTAGGCTCACAAAAGATATTAGACAGATTCAAGGAGCTTAGCCAACCATGATCATGCAAGCAACTGTACACTCTAGCACAAGGAAGTACTAACTTGGCATACCAGAAGAGCTCTAGTGCTAGTGAAAGTGAAATGCATATGTTACAATGCAATGCATGGTATGGGACAAAATGCAAGAGAAGCAAAGAGAAACAAAGAAAGAAAAGAAAGAAAAAGCAAAGCAAAACCTAAACTATACCAAAGTTACCCCAACCTAAAAAGGGTAACAAACACCAAGCTCCCCACGCAAGTGAGCAAATATGCTCAGGTCTAAGGGCTTGGTAAAGATATCGGCCAACTGGTTCTCAGTCTCTACATGGATCAAGTCTATATCTCCCTTCTCATAGTGATCTCTCAAGAAGTGAAACCTCACGTCTATGTGTTTGGTTCTGAAGTGCAGGACGGGGTTCTTAGCTACAGAAATAGCAGAAGTAGAGTCAACTAGGAGAGGGATCTTCCTAAAACTGAGACCAAAGTCGCTCAAGGTGGACTTCATCCAAAGCAGCTGGGAGCAGCAGCTAGCAGCAGCAATGTATTCAGCTTCTGTGGTGGAAGTGGCTACGCTAGATTGCTTGCGTGAGGACCAAGAAATAAGGGAAGAACCGAGAAACTGGCAGGTGCCAGAAGTAGACTTGCGCTCCAGCCGACAACCCGCAAAGTCAGCATCCGAATACCCTCTAAGAGAGAGCAACGAAGCTGAAGAGAACCAAAGTCGAAGCTCAGGAGTGTATTTCAGGTACCTGAAGAAGCGCTTCACCGCTTGATGATGTGATAGCCTTGGTGAAGCCTGAAAATGTGCACAGAGGCAAACCGCGAACTGAATGTCCGGCCTGGTCGCCGTCAAGTACAGAAGTGAGCCAGTCATCCCTCGATACTCTCTTTGGTCCACCACCTCCCCTTCTTCATCCGCATCAAGAGCCGTCTGTGTTGACATGGGAGTCGCCATGGGCTTGAAATCTCCCTTGTCAAGCTTCCTCAAAATGTCCTTCGTGTACTTGGCTTGATGGACGAAGGTTCCTTCTGGGCCTTGCTTAATCTGAAGCCCGAGAAAGAACTGAAGCTCACCCATGAGACTCATCTCGAATTCATTGCTCATCTGTTCAGCAAACTTAGACACCAAAGCGTGAGATGAACCACCAAAGATAATGTCATCAACATATATCTGAACTAGAATGGTGTCACCGCCACGACTCAACAGAAACAAGGTCTTGTCTACTGAACCCATCACAAAACCAGACTTGAGCAGAAAGGCTTTCAACCTAGCATACCAAGCTCTTGGGGCTTGCTTCAGACCATACAAGTCTTTTCTCAACTTATACACCCGGTCTGGAAACTTGGCACTCTCAAAGCCAGGAGGTTGTCTCACATAAACCTCCTCCTCTATGTAACCGTTTAGAAAGGCTGACTTGACATCCATCTGCTGCAATTTGAAGCCTTTAGAGGCAGCAAAGGCAAGCAAAATCCTAATAGCCTCTAAACGAGCTACAGGAGCAAAGGTTTCCTCATAATCTATCCCCTCCTTCTGACAGAAACCCTAGGCTACCAATCTCGCTTTGTTCCTCACAACCATCCCATCCTCACCCTGTTTGTTCTTGAAAACCCACTTGGTTCCTATAGGGTGGCAGTTTGGTGGAGGTTCAACTAAATCCCAGACATGGTTTCTCTCAAAGTTTTCCAACTCCTCATGCATGGCGTTCACCCAACTAGGATCAGATAATGCATGTGACACATCCCGGGGTTCGAAAGAAGCAACAAATGTGGAGTGACAAAAAAAGGCCAGATAGTTAACCGAAGAACGTGTGACACGCTGGTGTAGGGCTCCAATCATCCTGTCTGGAGGGTGATCCCGCTGGACCTACCGAGATGGAACAATCTCAGAGGTCACCACCCCTACGTCCTCTGTGGGGCCAACCTCTGCTCGAGCTTGTGGTCGGGGGAGTGAGGAGGAAGACGTAGGCAAGGGTCCTCCTTCATCTTCAGAGCTCGTAGCAGAGGGGGCAGGAGCTGCAGCCGGTGCAGTGGCTCCTGCATCACCAACATCTACTTCGCCTTCCTCATCTTCAAAGAAGGGAGCGCCTTCTTCATCATCACCTGAAAGCTCAAATGCGGGGGTTGTGCAAGGCATAGATTCATCAAAGAAAACTTCACAGGTCTCAACCACTTGTCTAGTATCAAGGATCCACACTCTATATGCCCTAGAGCTAGAGGCGTACCCAAGAAAAATACCATCCAAGCAGCGAGATTCAAATTTGTCCAAATGCCCCCCCTTTTTGAGCACAAAGCATCTGCAGCCAAATGCACGCAGGTGCTTGACGCTAGGCTGCCAGCCAAACCGTAGCTCATACGAAGTCTTTCCCAAGAAGGCCCGTAGAAAGATACGGTTGGCAATGTAACAAGCCGTATTCATAGCCTCAGCCCAAAAGCGTCGCGGAGTCCTATGCTCATCAAGCATCGTCCGCGCCATCTCTACAAGTGTGCGGTTCTTTCGTTCCACAACACCGTTCTGCGGTGGGGTATAAGGAGACGAGAATTGGTGATCAAGACCAAGGTCACGACAAAAGGTTTTGAAACGAGAGTTACGAAATTCTCCGCCATTGTCGCTGCGGATAGCCCTCATGGCTTTATGACTCTCATTCCTTAACCTCAAGACCAGATCCCGAACAAAACCAAAAGCTTCATCTTTGAATTCCATGAAGAACACCCACGAATAGCGAGAAAAGTCATCCACAACTACAAGCACATACCACTTCCCACTGACCGACTGTACTCGAGCAGGACCAACCGTGTCCATATGTAGCAGCTCACCCGAGTAAGAGGTCATCACCTGATTGACAGGTGCATGAGAAGCGGCAACCATCTTGCCATGACGACAGGGGTGGCATACTAAGTCCTTTTCTGCTTTCAAATTGGGCAATCCTCGGATCAGATCCATTGAGCTCAACCTGACTAGCAGATCAAAACTCAAATGGCCAAGCCTCCTATGCCACTTCCAAATATTAGCAGAAGGACTAGCAACCAAACACCGAGGAGGTCCAGAGACAGATGCAAGGTCAATCTTAAAAACCTGCCCAGAGGGCAAAATCCGACAAACAAGGTTTTCCTTAGCATCAAGCACACAAGAGGAACCCTCCTTAAAACGAACCTCAAACCCTTCCTTGAGAAGTTGCGAGACGGAGACCAAATTGAACCCCAAATTCCTCACCAAAGCAACTTCTCTCAGGGAAAGCTTGCTAGAAAGAGCAACAGAACCAACACCCAACACTTTACCTTGACCATTATCCCCGAATGTGATGTACTCCTTGGTGCTCACGGGGTTGAGGCTGGAGAACCATCTGCGATGCCCTGTCATGTGCCTAGAGCAACCGGAGTCCATGATCCATACGTCCTCCAGGCCTTGATCCTGCAAGATCAAGGAAAGCGAGAGTGAGCAAATGGTCCGGCACTGGGGTTAGTGTAAACGCTGAACCAGTGCCGAGCCATCTGCTCAAAAGTGGGGTAAACACAGTCAAAGTAAGCATCACGTCTACCTGGGTACCCACGACCTCTAAAGCGTGAGCTCTCAAACCCTCTACCTCCAAAGCCTCGGTCAGAAAAACCATAGCCGCGCTGAAAACGACTAGGAGCTCGACCGGGAAAGCGTCTCTCTCCGCTAGGAACACGGTCCTAAAAACTGCCTCCTCTCTCACCAGCAAAGCAGTCTCTCATCTCACCGCGACGGGGAAGATCCTGCCTACCACCCTGGTAAAACTGATCCTGGTTCCCCCAGGCTCTCTCCTGCCTCTCAACTCACTTCCTCCTGAAGCAAAATTCCTCCAAGTGGCCATTCCGCTGGCAAAAGTCACAGTGGTAGACAAGCCTCTTGGGAGTGGGTTTAGGCTGAGCCTTAGGCTTAGGTGGAGTAGCCTTGGGTGGAACAGGCTGCTGGACTCTCTCCTTGCTCACTGGAGGCTTGAGAATCTCAGTCACTACTCTGTCCAGCTTAGCCTGTGAGGGCTTGGGTGTCCAGAACTGCTTCTTTGGGGCAGCCTTAAGAGGCTCATGGTAAACCCCATCAACAGCAGGGCTAGGTTGAGGAGAGGTAGTCTTAAGTTTAATTGGGGAACTCCTCTTCTCACCCGAAGTACTACTCTCTCCTAACCCAAGTCCACTCGTATCACCCTCAGCTCTCTTGGTGCTTTCCAAGATCATCCTAAGTTGGGGCTCTCTAGCATACATCCAACTGAGCACCTCTCTCAAACGGTTGTTCTCATCAACCAAAGTCTGTTTCTCCTCTCTCAGATCCTTCAGAACTAAAGTCTGGTCAGCACAAGTAGGGCAGTGTAGAGAGGGAATAGAGAAAGCAGACTTCTCTAACTTCTTAATGGTGGCATCCCTATCCACCAACATCAACCTCAGAGTGAGACAGTTCTCACAAGTGTCAGGGGATGCTAAAAGCATCTCAAGGCCAGCTCTCAACTGCACAAGCTCACTCTCCAAAGTAGGACAGACCATGCACGCACCCAAAAGCGTGGGTCTAGCCCTAAGCTCCTCCAACTCCTTGAGCTGTCCCTCACACTTCACCTTTAGCTCAGCTATGTCAACAGCGAGGTGGGGACACATCTCACACTCAGTCACATCACTTAAAATAGGCTCATCCAGTTTAGACTGGAGCTTGCATAACTGTACCTTCAGCCTATCCATCTCCTCTACCTGATGAGCATACTTGCTCTTCTGCTCACAAAGATCTCTCATCAAAGTCTCACAGGTAGGACACTCAGTCTCACTAGGCTGGGCTGACACACTCTTCAGCCTCTCTATCTCAGCTAAAGGATCAGCCAACTTGGCTTTCTGCTTCTGCAGCTTCTTGGCTGCCTTCTCCAACAACCTATCCTAGGCTTTCAACTCACGACTATTTGACTCCAACATCTCAAGGATTTCAGCTTGCTCAGGAGTTACCTCTTCATCGGATGAGTCGTTGTCGTTGCCCTTGTCATCCTTGTCCTCAAGTGCCATGGAGCAAAAGGATCTCCGGTGCATCTTGTGCTTGCGCTTGGACTTGGTGGAGACGAAGCAGAGTCCAGCTGGACCGCCTTGGTCCCTCCTCTTGTCCCGCTTGGTGACGATCTCCTCATCGCTTGAGCTCGACGAAGACGAAGAGGAGGAAGACGATCCGCCACACAGACCACCAAGCTCGGCGAAGAAGGCCTTGTCCCGCTTCCGGTTGTCCTTCTGGTAGCTCTTGAAAGCCTTTCAGAAGTTCTTGATCTTGCCGGAGCGGTGCTTGGTGTGGTCACGCTTGCCGGAGTGGTACTTGTTGGAGTCGCAGGAGTGGTTCTTGCCCTTCTTGTAGTAGTCGTTCTGCTTGTTTGGGCATTCGGCAATGAAGTGGCCGACCTCTCCGCACTCGAAGCACTTGGACCTCTCGCCCCTCTTCTTGCTCATCCGGTTGTCATAGGCGCACTGAAAGCGGCTAGACACCAGACAAAGTTCATCATCCCCAAGTGACACCAACTGCTCCTCTGTAACAGACATAAGAGCAGAAAACGAAAAGTTGTGAAGCTGGGGGTTAGAAATGGCCTCACTGGAGGGAGAAGCCAAGGCCAAGCTCTTGGAGCCAGTACAAGTGAGAGAATCTCTTAACTTGTAATCCACCTCTGTGGCCTTGAGCTTGCTGTAAAGAGTCTCCACTCCAATTGTGTCATAGGCCTCAGACTCGATGATCGAGTTAACCTTGATCTCCCAAACCTTCCTGTCCAACGCATACAGCAACTTGACAGCCTGCTGATGGTCAGTGTATGGGATCCTCTCAGGGCTAGAGTTAACGCGCAACTTGTTGATGATCGTTTGAAAACGACCAAACAAGTCATCGATGGACTCACCAGGCTTCTGAATGAAATTTTCATACTCGCGCCTGTAAGTCTCAACGAGACACCCCTTGATGGTAGCAGTGCCCTCATGGTGTGCACTCAGCAGGGACCAGATCTGACGGGCAGTCTCAAGGTGGCTCACTTTCTCATAATCAACTGGACCAAGTCCTGAGAAGAGAAAGTTAACAGCTTTGGCGTTCGCCTCATGCTGAGCCACAATCGCTGGGGTAGTGCGCTGGGCAACTGGAAGCACAACAAAGTTCGCACTCTGAGTAGCATCCCATATGTCCTGGCCCTGGCTAAGCAAGAAAGCTCTCATCCTACCGTTCCAGTAGGAGTAGCCATCGGAACCAAGGACCGGAATCTTCCCAGAGTGAGTCATAGTCGCTACTGGTTTCTCACCGGTAAAGGTATGAAGAAACCGAACCGGCTCTGATACCAATTGTAGGACCGAGACGTGCGACTAGAGGGGGGGTGAATAGGAGCACTTGAAATCACAAAATCACAAACCCCCAAGTGAAACCAGATACTAAGCACCGTCCACTGAACAGATACGTGCTTAGTAGCGCAAGGGTGCCGTCCACTGTGAGGATACGCACCAATGCAAGAAAGCTCAAGATCTGTGGCGGAACCGCCGATTTAATCCAGGCTAAGCACACTTGCCACCTCTGGCTCGCAGTGCGATTAGACCGAACTAAACCCGGTCGTCCGTCGAGAGTCATTCGACCCCCGATAATACCTTTTCCCAGAGGAACCGACATCATACACATCCAGCCCTCAATGGAGCCACAACAGATACATCATCTCAGGCAGTTGAATATAGCATATATAAGCTTGTTTTACAAACCGATTCGAAATAATTATATAAGTTTCAACATATTACCATACGAAAGTCAAGTTTGAATCAAACAGCGGAAGCGAATTTGAAAACGTCTCACAGCGGAAGAAAATACTTTACTAGTCTTCATGCAACGTTGATCGAGACGAGCAGCACCGAGCCCACTGGTACTACTCTCCTCCAAGTAGTTGTCCAGATGTTGCCGGTACCTGTTCTCAAAAGATGGGGGCAAACCCTGAGTACTAATTACTCAGTAGGACTTAATGGATTGGCTTACGGCTGACGCAAAGCTTGCTTACTAACCTTTGGATCCTTAGCCATTGATTTTAAACAGTGGGATATCAATATAAAATATCAAGATTCATCTTTTGCATATAACTCCATAACAACTTGTAGAAATGTACACAATACAATACAAACATGTTGTATTTGAAAACATGAGTAACGGACATAATATATTCAAGTAGTTACTACGTTGCCCGACAGTGATATTGGCATTCCCACACCTGGTGGGCATCAGCGATTCGAATCGATTTTTAATTCCCGGGAATAACTATCATGCCAGGGGTATATGCTTACTAGCCATCGCGTTCCCACATATAGCCCCCATCTCCACCTGTCTTGTCCCAAGATTCAAAGCGCCCTCACCTAACCCCCGGGTTGTGCCCCCTCAGGAGCGATACCACGGCCGCACCGGGTCAGCCCTCCCTTAGGAGCGATACCACGGCCGCACCGGGTCAGCCCTCCCTCGAGTACAAGCGCCCCCGGGCCCATCGGCCTCCAGCAAGTGGATGAGCGGAGCCTCGAAAACTTCGGACAAACCCAGGTAAGACTTCACCGGTCCCATTTCCCGGTTAAGCACTCTAGCAATGTTATGCTGATCAGCAGACGAACAGCGGACGGGCCTTAAACGACTCAGGCGGAGCCAAACGCACACCACATAATAAAAATTATTCTCCGCCCGGTCTCCATTTAAATCAGGGGCATAGTATTACTTCCTCAATAGTAAAACTTTTGTAACCTTTGAAAACACCTACGCGACGAGTGACTCCTTTCACTCGTGTCTACTCGCACCTAGCAGAGCCTAGGCAACTCGTCCTACGAACTCTATATATAGGTGCTAGGGCCAGGGCGGCCAGGGAGTCTAATGCAATTAGTTCCAAGCAACTCCTAATGCATATGCGTAATCATAAGTATAATTTGTTTGCTGGGTTGAGTATGGTCCTGCCTACCTTTGCTTATTCTTACTCAGCCAACAAACTAAACTAGGTTAGTTTGTCGGGTTGTGAGGCTTTGCCCCAGGCAACCCCTTGATCACTTGGACAACTCCTCCTTCCAAACAAGACTGATGGGCTCTCCAGGTCGTGTCTGGGGCTTACTTGATCTTCTGGAACACCATTGCTTAAAGTAGCTCCCGTACTTGTTTCTCAATCACGTATCTGCAATAAGCGTTGCTATATGAATGCTATGCATGACACAGTGAATGAGATGCACGATCATCAAGCATACAACTGGTTAAGCAAAATATAAGGCAAACCTCTAGTTACGCAGGTAATGGATTACTAGCTCAACCAAAACCTCCCGACTGGCACTAGTATTAATACTACTTTTAGGGACCCGAAGCAATCGTGTATGTGCAATTTCACAAGAACCTATACAAAAATCAAGTTATCAATCATAAAGCTAACATGGTGGTGTGAGCCGATAAAACATGCAATAGTTATTTAGTCATTAAGATTACTATAGTAAGTGTGGGGGTTTTTATTGAATATACGGGTTTCACATTTTCGATTATTTATGTAAAATTGCATTATTTCTACTATTTTCAAATCAGAATCACAACCTTACATGCACCATTTCCTACTCTAGCAATGAGTCATGTTCATAACCTAGAGCTCATATCAAGCCCTTAAAGTCACTTGGAGCATTTTTCACCATAGCAAACCTTTCTTAAATTAAATATATGCTTAACTACAAGACAAGGGCACAATAGTAATTAAACAGTACATGCTAGGGCTACCAAAATTTATACAGAGCCTACACATGTTCACAAGGCTTCTGCCCAAATTTCATAATTTTTGAAGCTCATTTTACCCACATTTCCTATTTATTAAGGTTTTTCATGCATGCACATTAACAGGGGCAAAAAGGTCTTTTCCTACTCAACCATCATATCCATTCTATAGATCTACTTAATAGGAATACAATGCAACAAAGTTTATATTTTTCTGATTTTTATTTGATTTATTACGAATTTCCAAAGTTTTCAGCCTAATAAAACACATTAAATCGAAAATCATAACAGTCAGGGACCTAAACGTGATTATCTATTAACATCAGGGGCTGAGTCGTTAGATCCGCAAGACTCATTGAATAGTGCAGGAGATGGAAACGTGAAAGCAGCAAAGTCCAGGGGCTAAATCGAAAAAGGGCTTCTTCTACCTCCGGTCGACAGAGAGGGCGCGCGGTCGCCGGGGTTCTCGCGCGCGGCGCGTCGCGTGGGGGCACGCGCTTGGAGCCGAGCTGCTCCAGGAAGATGTTCCCGATTATGTGCTACCGTTCCCCCTTGATTTCGTCGCTTGGGGAGGCTCGAATCGACGGGGAACGCGCGTGAACCGGAGATGAACTCCGAGGTCGCGTGCTTCGGGGCGGGAGCTTGATCTGCCGAATGGAGAGGGGAAAGGCGACGCCGCCTCGTGCTTCGGGTGCGCAGGGGTGTGGCGCAGCCGGAGGAGGGGTTCAGGTGGCGTGGGGCGCAGTGGAGGAGCGGGCACGGCGAGCTTCGAGCTCGTCGGTCATGGCGGGCGCGCTCTGTTCGCGCAGAGGAAGAGCTGGGCGGAAGAGGGAGCTCGGCTTCCTTCTCCTTATCGCCGGGCGGGGTAGGGGCAGGGGCAGGCCGGGCGGGCAGGGGCAGGGGCAGGCCGGGCGGGCAGGGGCAGGGCGCGTGGCCTCGGCGCGGTGCGCTGGCGGCGCGCGCCCGCGGTGGCGAGCGGCGCGGGGCCGGCAGCGCCGGGCGCCGGCGCCGCGTGGCGGGTGGGTCGGCCGAGTGGGACCCACCTGTCAGTGACACGAAGGAAAAATAATTCGGGAAAATGAAAAATACTGTTTGACTGCTGAGACATGTTTTTGAAATTGTTGTTTTTGAACATCCTAGGGGCCGAATTTGACAAAACCCAAAATACAAAAGTTGTTCTACTCTTCCAGATCTATAACTTTGTCAAAAGGAGAAACATCAGATTCCAAGTTTAAATATGATTAAATTTGAATTGAACCTGCTGACTCCAGTTTGACCAAAGTTTAATACAAACTTAGAAATTCCTAAAGTCTATTTTATGCTCATTTTCAGAGAAAGAGTATTATACCAATGTTGTGTAGTTTGTAATTATCTACAACTTTCTTATATGATGTTTTGCATGATAGGGACTTTTGTTCCTTTCAAATTTGAATTTTCCTTACCAATCAAGTTTAGGCAGATTTCTGCTTTTTCATTAATCGACTTAAATCTCCACCTAAACCTTTGTGCATGTTATCACACTCAATAACAAAGTTGATCTACATAAAATTGTCTACAAGTTTGTTATAGAGAGTTTGGTCTAAATCACATTTTATTTTGAACTAAAGTCACAAGTGCACTCAGGGGTTTTGCATATTTCACTGAAAATTTTTGACTTCGTG
Organism: Paspalum vaginatum; assembly: GCA_030272315.1. Taxonomy (NCBI): domain Eukaryota; kingdom Viridiplantae; phylum Streptophyta; class Magnoliopsida; order Poales; family Poaceae; genus Paspalum; species Paspalum vaginatum. Next base: position 142,827 of record JAMSGZ010000101.1, read on the forward strand.
ATTTACTACCCTAGTTGTTGCTCTTCTCTAATCATCATTAAGCCAGATCCTTGACTACCACTAATCTAATCGCGTTTTAAGACTTTCGAGATGCCGGGGGCATCACAAGATCCGAACAAGAGTGACAGCGGAGCAACAGATTTTGCAATATCCGCCACAAGACACTCACCACACCTAGGTGTGTCTCACTGACTTACAGTAAGCAAAGAGAATGGTCTTAAGGGAGGAATGCAAAAATCCACAGCAAAATCACAGCAGAAAAACCAACCTGGGAAGAACACAGCAGCTCCCTGACAGGACCGGACTGTCCGGTGGCCAACACCGGATTGTCCGGTGGGACCGGACTATCCGGTACCTGTTGCCGGACTGTCCGGTACCTGTTGCCGGACTGTCCGGTACCTGTTGCCGGACTGTCCGGTGGCACTGCCCGGACAACGCCTCACGCCGGACTGTCCGGTGGGCGCTGCCGGACTATCCGGTGGAACCGGAGTGTCCGGTGGCCTCTGTCGGATGCTCCGGTAGGGTCGCAGAAAATATGATTTCAAATCATAACTTGATCAGACCTTGCCCAAACTTCACGAAATTTAGCTCAGGTTATCTGGACCCTATTTCAAAGTTATTCCCAACAGATCAACTCAAGGTAACCGCGGAATCAGCGGGAATTTCAGATCTTGTGAAATAGCCATTCTTGGGCAAAAAAGGGGAAAACACAAAAGAGGCTTGCTCGTGGCAATCCAACAGGATTGAGATGAACTAAGTCATGATCTCCACGTCCTAGCAAGTCCAGAACATCAGCAAGGAAAGGGATTCAAGCTTGCCCAACAAAAACACCCAAAAAGTCAAGGATTGAACCCAAAAACCAAAGTGAGACGGGGAGGAGAAGAACACAAGGTTGCTGCATGAATTTGCTTTGATTAAGTGCCCAAAATGGGTCTAAAGATCCAGCATACAAGCAGAAATTCATCCCAAGCAACCACCCTCACCTTCCCTCAGGATTAGGAGGCTAAATCCTACTTTAACCTCTCTAGCAATGGAGCTCAAGGCTTAAGGACGAAAATCACCAAGGGAAAACTAATCCTAGCAGCCAAGAGAGGCTCTAATGACCTACACTGGACCTATTTATACCTGAGTGCTATTTAGACAGTTTTGCACTTAGATCCCTACAGCTAGACAAACCCTAAGGACTCAAACGAAATATTACAGGATATTTCGGGACGGACGACCACGATGGAGTCTTGATCTTCGTAAGTTCCACGCAATCCTCGGATGCTCTCCACGTGGCCAGTAGTCCAATCCGCGATCCGCCCCCGGTTTTGAAGTCAGAAACCGGGAAACTTTAGGAAGTCTCCGCCTGGGCCGGATTTGGCCCATCTTCTCTATCTTGGCGAGTCGTGGCCCAACTCACCAAGGCTTGGGTAGCTTGGGTGACGGTTTTGAGCCGAAGCCACCAAAGCCTCCCTCGCACGCCTTCGCGCCACGAATTCGGGTTGGAGCACCGCGTTGGCGCCTGGCATCCCCTGTCCATCGGGGTAGCCTCGCAGTCCTTCGGAGGACTTACTCCTGCCGTCGTCGTGCCGCTCCTCCGTATTCCGAACTCCCATGATCGACAGACGTCGAGTGTGCCTCCAGTCCTTCGGAGGACTTCACTCTACCTCCAGTCCATCAGAGGGCCTCCTGTCCATCAGAGGTCTTGTGCCCAAGTCCTTCTGGGTCTTGCTACTGTTGACAATCACTCATCACTCCAGAGGCAATCGAGCCGGTCCATTGGCTCTCGCTTATATTGGCCATAACTATAGCTATAAGACTCAGAATTGCGCGGGCTCGGTCTTGTTGGAAAGATTACTGCAAATCCCACACCACGGGAATGGAAAACAGAATTTTTGGTCATACTAAGTATTTCAAAAATAATAAATACAAAAAATTGACGACACCCGAAGTAGTCTTCCCGATCGTGCCTCACATATATCCACCGTCGCGAACCATGTCGCTTCTGGCGTTCGTACCCTATGAGGAACCATGCCGCCAACCCATCCACCATGCCTCTAATGACCATATGTCCCTCCTAAGATGCGTCGCCAATTTTGGGGGTTAGCGGGAGTGGCTCGGGTTCCCATTGCCAAGACGCACGGTGCGCTGTATGTTGGCCATAACAATCGCTATAAGACTCAAAATTGGGCAGGCTTGGTCTTTTTAGAAAGATAACTGCAAATCCCACACCACAGGAATGAAAAACAGAAGTTTTGGTCAAACTATGTATTAATAAAATAATAAAAACAAAAAATTGACGACACCCGAAGTAGTCTTCCCGCTCGTGCCTCACATATATCCACCGTCGGGAACCGTGTCGCGTCTGGCGTTCATACACTGTGAGGAACCATGCCGCTAACCCATCCACCATGCCTCAATTGACCGTATGTCCCTCCTAAGACGCGCCGCCAATTTTGGGGGTTAGCGGGAGTGGTAGGGGCCCCATTGCCAAGACGCAAGGTGCCCCTTATATTGGCCATAACTATCGCTATAAGACTCAGAATTGCGAGGGCTCGGTCTTGTTGGAAAGATAACTGCAAATCCCACACCACAGGAATGAAAAACAGAATTTTTAGTTATACTAAGTATTTCAATAATAATAAAAACAAAAAATTTACGACACCCGAAGTAGTCTTCCCGATCGTGCCTCACATATATCCACCGTCGGGAACCATGTCGCATATGGCGTTCGTACCCTGTGAGGAACCATGCCGCTAACCATTCCACCATGCCTCTAATGACCGTATGTCCCTCCTAAGATGCGCCGCCAATTTTGGGGCTTAGTGGTTGTGGCATGGGTTCCCATTGCCACGACGCAAGGTGCCCCGTATATTTGCCATAACTATCGCTATATGACTCAGAATTGGGTAGGCTCCGTCTTGTTGGAAACATAACTGCAAATCCCACACAACAGGAATGAAAAACGGAAGTTTTGGTCATACTAAGTATTTCTACAATAATAAAAACAAAAAATTGACGACACCCGATGTAGTCATCTTGCTCGTGCCTCACATATATCCACCGTCGGGAACCATGTCGCGTCTGGCGCTCATACACTGTGAGGAACCGTGCCACTAACCCATCCACCATGCCTCTAATGACCGTATACCCTCCTAAGACGCGCCGCCAATTTCGGGGTTAGCGGGAGTGGTAGGGGCCCCATTGCCAAGACGCAAGGTGCCCCGTATATTGGCCATAACTATCGCTATAAGACTCAGAATTGCGCGGGCTCGGTCTTTTTGGAAAGATAACTACAAATCTCACACCACAGGAATGAAAAACAAAAGTTTTGGTCATACTATGAGGCACGAGCGGGAAGACTACTTCGGGTGTCGTCAATTTCTTGTTTTTATTATTTTAGAAATACTTAGTATGACCAAAACTTACGTTTTCCTCTGGCGAGTTTTCGAACCTGAGGTGGGCCCATCAGCGCTTATTACTCAAGCCACAGGGAGCCATGTGCGGTTTGCGGCCCCTGGCTGTTAAGCACGTAGTTGGGCAGGGCCGCCCACTTGATCCTCGGCCGAGACTTGACTCGCCTGACCCGGCTGAGGGCTCGGCGCGTCCGATCTTTCCGAGGGAATACTCCTCGCCTGACTCTGATGAGAGTCTGGCGTGCCCGACCTCGCCAGAAGTCCGCCTCGCCCGACCTTGGAGGGGGTCCAGTTCGCCCGACCCCGCGGGAGCCCGGCTCGCCCGAGTCCGCGAGTTGGCCCAACAGGCCCCTCACGATCTGGGAGCGCCTGATCGTGGGAATCTCTCGGGGAATGAGGGGGCAGGCCCGCACCAGGAACCGCAGCGGCGGTTCGCCTCCTCTTCTTTCTGCAATTAAGGCGGGGGCAGACGGTTACGTGGGTAGCCGTGCATAAAGCCGAGAGGCAGGGCCCCCACGCGTTGCGCCGAGGCGCGCGTCCCAGGAGGCCGCCGGTTCGCCTCCTAGCTCCACTCGCTATTTTACCCGCCTGTCGTGATTTGCGTCCCCGGGCCCCTGCTGTCATAGACCTGGGGGTCCGCGGGTGCGTCCGTGCGCGTGCACGCCTTAGTCCCGCGGCTCGCGGAGGATTGGGAGCGACCGTCAAATAGGGTCCTCAACCCTAGGTCAAGTACACCCTTCCAGCCATTTGCCTTTGCATTCCACGCATCCGCCGCCATGCTTCGTCTTCCTCGTAGCAGAGTTCTCGCTCCTCGACGGCGGTGCACTCCTTATCCTCCTACCGCCGGATTTCGTGACAATGGGTTCCGGCCACCAACCTTCCCGGCAGTCCGAGGAGAACCTCAACCGCGTGCGCCGCCCGCTCGGCTGGACGGACGCGGAGCGCCGCGACGGCGTTCGCGCGGGCTCCCTCCCCCACCGCAACCTGCAGCCGGGGGAGTTTGTCCTCTTTGTTCCCTACCTCTACTGCGGCCTGGGGGTGCCAATTTCTTCTTTTTTCATGCTGCTGCTGTAGGCGCATGGGCTGCAGCTCCAGCATCTTACCCCCCACTCCATCCTCCATGCGGCAATCTTTGCCCACTTTTGTGAGATGTTCGTGGGGGTTCCTCCCTGCGTGACGCTCTTCCGCCACTTCTTCTCGGTGAGGTGTTCCGGGAGGTGCCCGACCGAGATTGGTCGCTACTACTTCCTGCTGAAGGGGTCCGGGGGAAGATCGACCTACGTCCCCACCTTCACCAGCGCCAAGTGGGAGCACTGGCGCAACGACTGGGTGATCGTCAGGGCGGAGCCAAATGACCGGCTGGCTCTCCCTGATAGTGGTCCAGTCGTTGCATCCCTCCCGGAATGGAGTGCTACAACGGATCTGCCGCCTGAGTTCTCCCCTGTTCTGGCCAGGATCACTGAGCTCGTCAACAGCGGGCTCACCTCGATGCACGTTCTCGCGGACTACCTCAGGCGAAGGCTCGCCCCCCTACAAATGCGGCCAAGGTTGGCGTGGGCCTACACCGGCCCCAACGACTGCAGCCGGGTGGTGCGCGGTGAAGACCACGATCTGTCACAGCCCCTGCTGGAGGAATGGGTGCGGCGTGTCACGAATGAAAGCTTCTCCCCCGAGCAGTTGCGCCTGCCATCCGCCATTGTGCCGCTCTGTCGCGACCAGGCCTTGCGGACGTCGGTGCTCCGGGGGATGCCAATGCTCGACGACGGCGGCCTTGCGGTGCGGCAGTTTGGGGGCGACCCCAACCGGGGGGTCCATATTGACGACGCCCCGGTTGGGGGTTCTGGTGCCAGAGGCACTACTCCCACCGACAAGGGCAAGAGGCCTGTGGCGGCATCCCCCGTTGTTCCGTCGGCGGGCGGCGAGGAGGCGTGGCGAAGGCTGGTTCGTGGCGACGGGACCTTTGTCTCGGAGGCTGACCCGAAGCGCCAGCGGACCTCGGGGGAAGGAAGCTCCTCTGGGCAAGGGAGGGGGGTTCCAACACCGCCGCACCCGGACCAACGGCAACCGTAGCAACGGACACCAGCTCCGATGCCGGACCAGCAGCGGCGGGCTTCCCCGGCACCGCCGGCCTCAGGCCAGCAGCACCAGCAGCGACCTGCACCGCAGGCCACGGGCGAGCAGCAGCGGTAGCGACCGGCACCGCAGGCCACGGGACAACAGCCGCGGCGGGGTTCTGGCCTTCGTGGCCGCTGGACGGCGCATATCCCGAGGTAAGCTTTTTCGATTAGCCTCGAACACTTCGCCGTGTCGCGGCTAGCTTTCTCTGGCTTCTCAATCTCTCGTCGTGTGTTCTGTTTAGGTCGACTCGCCCGGTCGATGCTTTTCCTCCCAGCGGTTCCGGTAGCCCGGCGAACACGGCGGAGAAGTGCGCTCCTGGTGGTCCAACGGTGGGGGGTGCCTCGCGAGCCCGGACCCCGACCGAGGGGCCTGCACCAGGGGCGGCCCCATCTGCTCAGCCCTGGGTCTCGGGTGGTCCGACGCCAGGGGGCACCATGGGGGCCGAGGCCGCGTCCCGAGAGCCTACCGGGAGGGCGGTCCTGGACGCGGAGTCCCAGGCACCAGGTGGTCCGATGCCGGAAGGCGTCGCGGTCCAAGGACCTGTGCCGAGGGCGGCTTCTGATGTGCGGCCCTCAGAGCCTTCCTCGCCCGGCGCCCGGATGGCCGGCTCCAGGCCCCCGCCCCCTACCGAGGGGGAACTGGAGGAGGTTCTGGGTAGGCCGCTCCTGCCCCATCCAGGTGGAGTTTCTCTCCCCCGCGTGCTACATCGGACGCACCAGGCCCTGGACGACGCGCAGGTGGCGTTCCGGTTGGAATGGGCGCGGCTGCAGCGGGAGCGTGAGCGCCTGGACGGCTGGCAGGCCCGTCTGGGGGAGCGGATCGAAGCCGCCACCACTCAGCACACCCGGGCCCGCGCGGAGCTTTCCACTGCCCGCATAGGGCTCGACGCCGACCGTGCGGCCTATCATAAGGACCTGCAGAGGCTCGTCAACCGAGAGCGCGCGGTCGGGGTCTGAGAAAAGCAGGTTGAGGTGGGCGAGGCGCAGCTGAAGCTCGACCGAGCCAAGCTGGAGTCTGCGTAGAAAGGCGTGGAGCAGCGCCGGCAGGAGCTGGTGGAGGTGTCCGAGAGGCAGGCCGCCGTCAGCGCGGGGTTCGACAAGGTGAGGTCGGGGCTTGTCGAGCGCGATGCAGCCGTTGAGACCCGCGAGGACTCCATTGCCCAGCGCGAGCGGCGGCCAAGACCCTCAAAGAATCCGCTGCCCGCCAGGCTGCTACGCTCAAGATCCGAGAGGATTGGGTGAAGTCCAGGGAGGCAGAGCTCGCGGACCAGGAGAAGTAATTGCTGGTTGAGCGGGCCGCCCTGGAGCAGCTGAAGCAGGATGCTACCCAGCAGGCGGTGGCGGAGGATCGGGAGCAGATGCGCGCCGGCCTCCAACGCATCGCCGACTGGGCCGGGGAGGCGAGCTCGGCTCTGGTGTCGCTCGGACTGAGTCCGATCCTGGTGACAGAGCCGCCGTCGACCATTGCGGACGCCCTCCCCATCCTTGACTCCGCTGTGGAGCGGCTCTGGTGCCTGGACTCCACGCTTGGGGAGCGCCTTGAAGCTGAGGGCCGCGAGCTGTGCCGCGCCGTGGCGGAGCACCTCCTAGTCTGCTTCCGGAGCCACGACCCCGCCATGTCCTTGGACCCAGTCATCGCTGGTCCAGTGGAGGAGGCAGAGGCCGCCGCCCGGGAGAGCGTGCAGGAGGTGGTAGAGGCCGTTGCCGCTCGGTTCCAACGGGCCCCTGCGGATGAGGAGCCGGATGCACCAGGGGCCGGAGCACCCCCAGCGCCGTAGGGCAGCAACTTTTGTTGCTCTTCTTTTTTTTTTACAAGATTATGTAAAATATCAGTATGGACAAGTAATATAAAGAGATTTCCTTCTATGGAATGGACTAAGTTGAATAGAAACTGCGACTTATCTCCATTTACTCCCTGTTGCATGCTGGTGTGCTGTCACCTGACTCCCTGGCCCCTTGGTAGGTAGGCTCTAAGTTTCGAGGCTGGCTACCACTGAGTCAGAGGCCAGACCTGCATGCAACTCATGGCAAACATTAGTGTCGTACCCACGGGGCCTGCTCCGAGTTAACCTTTTCAGCTATTCGAGGTCCGGGTCATTTGTCGTCCGAGCCAGGGGCCAAGATGTCTGTTCGTGGGATAGCAGGGCGTGTGAGTTTAGGGTACGGAACCAGGCAAAACTGCGACACAGCCCTAGACCATCCCTAGTCCAAACATCTTAGCTCTGGTCCAGTCCTACAGCCGTTCGGACCTCTCTTAGTGAAACAAAGGTAACTGCGCTGCCTCGAAGTTCTTGGCGTCCCAACCGGACTTTGCCGCCGAGGTTAGGGGGTGTGCCAGTAGCCTAGGGAGTGGTCCGGAGCACTGAACGCGCTGTTCCTGATACTGTGGGAACCCACAGCGAGGCAGGGAGTGTACAGTGCTTAGGGTATGAGACCAGGCTAAGCAGCTTACAGCTCCGAGCTACCAAGGTGAGCCCCTTTTCTCTAGACCTGGCACCCAGTATTCCGGACCTCCTTCCTAGCTTCTGAGCTAACCGTTTCACGCTCGAGCCGCTAAGCCCTGCCGGTTCCAAGGAGATTTTAGGCAAGAGCAGGATTCCACGTAGGGGTTAGAAAAATGAAACAGATGGCAGCTGAGTAAACATTAGAGAAATAGCGGAGACAAGGATTTCAGGGCAAAACTCTTTCTTTTTATCAAGCGATACAGGGTATCATGTGATGTCAGCCAGAGGTCGGGATTACAAGGGCGGGCCTTCACCGCTCTGGTCCACATGGTGCGCCTATCTAGCTTATAAAAGAAAGTGGGTTGCCCTGAATTTCTTGTCTAAGGATAAAACTTACGGAGGTGTTCTATATTCCATGGGTTCGGCAGCGGGACTCCTTCCTCCGTGGCGAGGCAAACGCAGCCGGGGCGACTGACTTCTGTCACCTTGAAGGGCCCTTCCTAGCTGGGGGAGAGTTTGTTGTGCCCTTCTCGGTTCAAGATGCGCCTCAGGACTAGGTCTCCAGGCTGGAGTACCCTGCCCCGCACGGTTCGCTCATGGTAGCGTTTGAGCGTTTGGTTGTACCGTGCATTCCGTATTGTAGCCTGCCATCTTTGCTCCTCGACGAGGTTGACGTCGTCGCGCCTAGCCTGTTCCTGCAAAGATTCATCAAAAGCTTGGACCTGTGGGGAGCCCAAGAGTATCTCTGGTGGGAGGCACGCTTCGGCCCCGTATACCAGGAAGAATGGGGTTTCCCCAGTCGCTCGGCTGGGTGTGGTCCAGTTCCCCCATAGCACGCAGGGGAGTTCATCAACCCATTTCGCACCGTGCTTTTCCAAGCAGTTGAAGGTGCGGGTTTTGAGCCCCTTGAGGATTTCCGCGTTAGCTCTTTCAACCTGTCCATTGCTCCTAGGATGTGCTACAGAGGCAAAGCATAACTGGATGCCAATGCCGTCGCAGTAGCCCTGGAAGACCTGGCTCCTGAACTGGGTCCCGTTGTCCGTTATGATACGGCTGGGGACGCCGAACCGGCACACAATGGACTTAAGGAAAGCTGTTGCAGTTCCTTGGGTGATGCTCACTACTGGGGTTACCTCAGGCCATTTTGTGAATTTGTCAGTGGCGACGTAGAGGTACTGGTACCCACCGACAGCTCTAGGGAAAGGTCCCAGGATGTCCACCCCCCATACCGCGAAGGGCCAAAAGGGTGGAATCATCTGCAGAGACTGAGCCGGTGTGTGTATCTGCTTTGCATGGAACTAACACGCCTTGCAGGACCTTACTAGCTCAGCTGCATCCTGGAGCGCTGTCGGCCAGTAAAAGCCATGCCGAAAGGTTTTACCGACCAGCGTGCGGGACCCTGAATGATTCTCGCACTCGCCTCCATGGATCTCCGCAAGTAAATTGCGGCCCTCCTCCCGGGTTATGCATCGCATGAGGATGCCATTGGCGCCACACCGATAGAGATCCCCTTCTACTAGCGTGTAGCGTTTAGCCAATCGCACTATGCGCTCAGCAGACACACGTTCTTCGGGAAGGATTTTGTCCTTCAGGTAGTCTCGGATCTCGGAGATCCATGCATTGGGACTGCCTTGAGCCATTGGATGTGTCCCTGATGACATGCCGGGGTCATCAGTCCACACGATCCTTGGTGGACTCCAGAGGTGGAGGACCACCGGGACTGCTCGCTTCGAGGTGCTAGTTCTGCCCCCTTCGCCCAGTTCGGCTAGCTGGGCGGTTGGTCTCAGCGGCTGTCTTTCGAAGACGCCCTCGGGCACTGGACCCCGAGTCGATGCCCTCACAGAGAGGTCATCTGCCACTGAGTTGAGGTTCCTGGGAACGTGCTGCAGTTCTAGGACTTCGAAGTCCTTCTCAAGCTCCCTCACTCGCATGAGGTATGCTGCAAGCTGGGGGTTATTGCAGCAGCACTCCCCAGACCTGTCTGATCACTAGCTGGGAATCCCCCTTAACTAGGAGCTGCTTGATTCCTAGTGACTGGCCGACCATGAGCCCGAAGATCAAGCCTTCGTATTCCACCATGTTGTTCGTGGCTTTGAATTCGAAGCGTACTATGTACTTTACCTGATCCCCGTTCGGGTCCATGAGGACCACGCCTGCTCCGGACACTTTTTCGCGGGCGGACCCGTCGAAGAAGAGAGTCCAGTGCGGCTCGGTGAAAACCCGGATGGTCCTGTCTGGCTGTGAAGGTCCCGCCTCAGCCCGCGGACCTCCAGATTCTGTGGTGGTGGGAGTCCACTCTGCGATGAAGTCGGCCAGGACCTGGCTCTTGGTAGCGCTGCGGGGCTGGAAGTCGAGTTGGAACTCTGCCAGCTCCGCTGCCCATTTGGCAATATTCCTAGTGGCGTTGGAATTGCGCAGGATCGCTCTTAGCGGGTAAGAGGTCACCACGACAACCTTATGCGCCTGGAAATAATGGCGCAACTTTCTGGAAGCAATGAGTAATGCATAGGCGAACTTGTGGGTTTCTAGATATCTGGCCTTTGCCCCGTGGAGGCCCTGACTGACGTAATATACTGGCTTCTAGGTGGTCCGGACCTTAGTGGTAGGTCCGGGGCCACCTACCTCTTCCAGGCTGGCCCCCTCGGCGGCTTGCCCTCCTGTTTCTGGTGGCTTGCCGCCTTGGCAGGGCAGTGTGTCAGCCGGACCTCCAGTTTCGGAGCCAGCTGCAGCTTCCGTGGTGGGCGGACCACCACCTTCCACTTGGGGGACCCCGGTGTCTCCCTCGTGGGAATGTATTGGTCACTCAGCAACCAGGACCATGCTTACTACCTCGGATGTCGCTGCGAGGTAGAGAAACAGGGTCTCACCAGGCTCTGGCGCCACTAAAAAGGGCAGAGTGGTGAGATGCTGCTTCAACTCCTGGAAGGCTTGTTCAGCCTCTTCGGTCCATATGAATGGTCCGGACTTCCTCAAAAGCTTGAAGAAGGGCAGGGCTCTCTCGGCTAGCCTTGAGATAAATCGGCTGAGGGCTGCCAAGGACCCGGTGAGTTTCTGGAGGTCCTTGATGCAAGCCGGTGGCCGCATAGCCTCGATCGCCCTAATCTTGGTTGGGTTTGCCTCAATGCCTTGATGTGACACTAGGAAACCCAACAGTTTACCAGCCGAGACGCCAAAGACGCATTTCTCGGGGTTTAGCTTCGTGCGCGTTGTGCGCAGTCTGTCGAAAACAAGGGCTAGGTCTTCCATCAAGGTCGACCCTACCTTGGTCTTGACAATGATGTCGTCGACATAGACCTCTACTATGTTTCTGATCAGGTCACGGAACGTGAAGTTCATGGCACGCAGAAACGTAGGTAAAGCATTCCTCAGACCATACGCCATTACAACGTAACATTACAAACCATCTACTGTTACAAAGGCTGTATGTCTCTTATCCTCCTCATTCATCTGGATCTGATGGAATCCAGAGTACGCATCCAAAAAAGACAACAGTTCACACCCGGAGGTGGAATCTACTATCTGGTCTATGCGTGGGAGGGGATAAGGGTCCGGAGGACATACCTTGTTGAGGCTGGTGTAATCGATACACATCCGAAGCTTCCCGTTCGCCTTAGGGACTACCACCGGGTTGGCCATCGACTCGGGGTGATGTACCTCCTCGATGAAGCCCGCGTCCAGGAGCTTCCAGACCTCCTGACGGATGAAGTCCTGGCGCTCCACGGACTGCCACCATGGCTTTTGCCGCACCGGCTTGGCGTCCGGGCTGATCTTCAGACGGTGCTCGATCACTTCCCTAGGGATCCCAGGCATCTGCGACGGTTCCCTAGCGAACACGTCAACATTTGCTCGGAGGAAAGCAATGAGCGCGTCATCCTATTTCTCTCCCAGATTCCCCACGATGCGGGTGGTCTGGGAGGCTTCCGCCCCGATCTGGACGGCCTTGACTGGCACATCCTCTGGGTCAGATGGGCATACCTTGGGCACCTTCGGCTCCTTAGCAGGAACCTTGGTCCGAGAGGTCGAGGGGTCGTCCCCCACAGGATTCGCTGCGTCGGCAGCGAGAGCATGGAGCTTCTCTACCGCGGCGACCGCAGCGAGGCGATCCCCCGGCACGGTGAGAACACCCGCCGGGGATGGCATCTTCACGACCAAGTACCCATAATGGGCCACGGCCATGAAGCGGTAAAGCGCCGGTCTACCAAGGATGGCGTTGAACGGCAGGTTGACTTCTGCGACATCGAACTGGACGTTCTCTGTGCGGAAGTTCTCCGGGGTCCCGAATGTGACCGGGAGGTCGATCTTCCCTTTCGGGTAGATCGGCATCGGACCCACGCCGGAGAATGGGCGCGTCGGAGCCAGGCGTGGCTCCGGAATCTGTAGCTGTTTGAAAGATGCGTGGCTGATGATGTTGAGGGTGGCTCCGCCGTCGATCAACACGTGGTAGAGCCGTATGTTGGCAACTACCGGCGACGTGATGATCGGCAGCACGCCAGCTCCGGCCATGTTCTCCGGGCAGTCAGCCGGCCCGAAGGAGATGGTGGTGTCTCTCCACTTGTGGTGTGGAGCCACCCTGGGGACGCTCGGCCTGACCGAGAGGACCTCTCGGCGTAGGGCCTTCACGTCTCGCTGGGAGGAGACCTCCCAGCTTCCGCCGTACATGACGTACAGCCTCTTGCGACGTTCGTTGTCGCTGGATTCGGAGTCAGAGTGGGCTAGAGCGTAGACGCTCTTGAGCTCCCACTCCGGGGGCTAGTAGCTCATCTCCTTGCCACCAGCGGCGGCCCCGCCGTCGCTGGTAGCCTTCCCCTTGCCAGGGCGCTGGCGTGGGGGCGAGTCATCCTTGGCCGGACGCTCGCGACGCTCACTGAGATGCCGCTGCACGAGCTTCTGTATCTCACGACAGTTGGCGGCGCTGTGGCCGCTGTTGGGGAGAACAGGGCATGAGCCGCCACTGTTCCGCGCCTGTTGCCTTGGGCGCTTTCCGCCGGCGTCGCGGCCACCAGGAACCTATCAGGGCGTCGGCCCTTCTTCTTTTTCTTGCCGCTCTCTCGGGCAGCACCGGCAGAGGCGCCTGGCTGGGAAGCCTTGTCCTGCTGTGGGGAGTGCCATGCACGCCCCTCAGCGGCCCTGGCGCACTTGTCCGCCAGCGCGTACAAGGTGGCGACGTTCTGCACTTAGCGGGTCGCCAGCTTCTCCAGCATCTTCTCATCACGGACGCCTTGCCAGAAGGCAGTGATGATGGACGCATCAGAGATGCGGGGTATGGTCCCTCGCACCTTGGCGAAGTGGGCGATAAACGCCCAGAGGGTTTCCCCGGGCTCCTGACGTACAGCATGGAGGTGGGCCTCCACACCGTACTGTTGGCATGCACTTGCGAAGTTCTCTAGGAACTGAGTGCAAAGCTCCTCCCAGGATCGGATTGACCCGGGGGAGAGGTTCATGAGCCAAGTCCGGGCCCGCCCAGACAAGGCAACATGGAAGTATGACGCCATGACGGCGTCGTCCCCGCCAGCCGCTGTGATAGCGGTGACGTACACCTGCAGGAACTCTGACGGGTTGGTGGCCCCGTCGTACTTTTTCAGCAGATGCGGCCGAAACTTTGGCGGCCAGCGTGTGGAGCGGAGACTGTCCGCGAGCGCGGCGCAGCCAACTCCAGCCGATATGACCCCCGGCGGCGTCTGCATGCCAGCCGGGGGCTGCACGTAAGCCGGGGGCTTAGGTGCTGCAGCGGCAAACGCAGCGTCAAGGTTTTTGCCCTTGGCGGTGTTTGGCTGCACCCGTGGTTGCTCCACGGTGGTATGGGTGCTTGCTTGCCGGCGGTTGAGCTCGGCTTTCAGGTCTTCTGTCTGCGCGCTCCTCACTGTGGGGGAACGCACGGACGTTGCCGCATCGTGCTGCTTGCGGCGGTTCGACCTCCCCCCGTTGCTGGGAGGGAGTCGTGATCCAGCCCTAGTCAGGCTAGGGGTGACTTCGGCCAGGTGGATCAGACGATCCACGTCGCTCCGCCACTGCGCCAGGGCGCTAGGAGAGGCTGCCACCCCCGGGGGGTTACGGAGCAGCTCCTTGGCCGCGGCAAGCGGGCCGCTGGCAGCAGCGGGGTTCGCCGCGGTGGCGTTTGCCGCTACGACACTTGCTACTACGGTGTTCGCAGCAGCGGCGTCCCTCGCAGGGCGTCGAGGGGCCCGCGGCGTCCGTGCCGCACCGTCAGAACCGTGGAAGGAGGCCTGCGACCCGGTTGTGGCCACCTCCTCCGTTGCGGCCGTATTCTCGCGGATGTCGCAAATGCAAACCATCATGCCGAGGGAGATGATGCTAACTGACGCTTCCCCCCTACCTGGCGCGCCATGTGTCGGAGCGTGTGTGCTCCGGTTGGGTGGCGGAATGCACCCGCCCGAATCCTAAGTACTAAGAGTAGTTAGGGGGAGCGATCGATGTTAGCTATGTCAATGGTGGCACGATGGAGACACGAGGATTTAGAGTGGTTCAGGCCGCCGGAGCGTAATACCCTACGTCCACTGTGGGTGTGTTCTTGTATTGCTGTCTGTAGGGGAAAACGGAGGAGGTTGTGAGCTTGTGCTTGTGAGGAGTGTGTATTGTCTTGGTGGTGAAGACCAGTGTCCCATCTCGGTGGTCAAGACTGTGTGTTTCTAGCTTCACGTATGCCTCCCCCTTTATAGCCCAAGGGGGGGCATGCACAAGGGTGGCCGGGCCCCGACAGGTGGTCCCGGCCCACTTTCTCTATGCTACAGTTCTATCCTGCGCTGACTTGGTGCCCTACGCTCCTTCTGGCGGAGGTCAGGTCCCTCCAGCGGACCCTCTGTTGTCATGTCGCGTGCTCTTCGTAGCGGCAACCGTTGACTCCCATGTCTTGTACCTGCACAACTGACGCGACGCGGCCCGGCGTGGCCCGGATGGTGCGCCACGCCGTCCTGGTTTACACCGTCCTGTTCCATCAGCCGCTGAACCCGGCGGAGGGTCTTCAGTGGCAGAGGAGGCAGGCGGCGTGCCGACGTGACATTACGGAGCGCTCACAGCGGTGCTACAGTACTGCTACCTAGTACTAGGCTGAGCGCGGTCGTCGCACGTGGCGCAGCTCATGATGAGCACAGTGTACTTGTTTATTCGGTATAAACCCCAACGTCCTATGGGGAAGTTGACTGTATGCCCCGTCACTGCCGTCGCGCCTCGGTAAGGCGCGCCCTTTAGTATAGTCGCCGTCGCCTGCCCGCGGGGTGTCAGAGGGTGTCAGGGCACGCCCGTCCGTCAGCGGGTAACAGGGCAAGTCCGTCTGACAGCGGCGGTGACAGCAGGCAAGGAGGCATGCTCGTCTGACAGCGGCGGTGTCAGCGGGCAACGGGCCACGCTCGCCTGCCCGTAATTAATGCAGCAGGCGGGCGAGGCCCCTAGCCGAAGACTCTGCCGCGCGTCCTGTGGGCACGTGGCGGCCCCGGACCATCCCGCACCGGGGGTAGGTGTACACGGTAGCATGCGGCTCCACCCCCCGAGTGCGCTAGCTCCGGACCTCCGAGCGGTTCGG
Organism: Paspalum vaginatum; assembly: GCA_030272315.1. Classification (NCBI taxonomy): domain Eukaryota; kingdom Viridiplantae; phylum Streptophyta; class Magnoliopsida; order Poales; family Poaceae; genus Paspalum; species Paspalum vaginatum. Next base: position 158,326 of record JAMSGZ010000101.1, read on the forward strand.
ACCTCCGAGTGGTCCGGACCTGGCCTTCCCTTGAGGGGCATCTCGCGCGGTTGGGAGAGGCTCGGCCCTCGCCGGAGGAGGTCCGGGATCTCCCCTGTGGGCCGGGTGCGCGGCCCAGTTGTTATAAGGGGTAGGCCAGACCCACCTACACGTGGTCTTGGGCCCTTCCTTTACTGCGATACTTGCCGATACTGGTGATCCTGCCGAGTATAGGCAAGTCAGCCCTTGTACTGCCCGAGGGAATAAACCCAGCTTGTCAGGCTGTGTGGAGCCTTATTAAGGACTGTATTTAGACTTTGTCTAGTATAAGCGGGTACCCAGTTAGCTGGGTACCGACACTTAGTATGACCAAAACTTTCGATTTTCATTTCTGTGGCGTGGGATTTGCAGTTATCTTTCCAACAAGACCGAGCCCGCGCAATTCTGAGTCTTATAGCGATAGTTATGGCCAATATACTGGGCACCTAGCGTGTTGGCAATGGGAACCTATGCCACTCCCGCTAACCCCCAAAATTGGCGGCGCAGTCTTAGGACGGACATACGGTCTCTAGAGGCATGGTGGATGGGTTAGCGGCAAGGTTCCATCCAAAGGTACGAACGCCAGACGTGACAAGGTTCCCGACGGTGTGTACATGTGAGGCAGGACCGGGAAGACTACTTCGGGTGTCGTCAATTTTTTGTTTTTATTATTTTGGAAATACTTAGTATGACCAAAACTTCCGTTTTTCCTTCCTGTGGTGTGGGATTTGCAGTTATCTTTCCAACAAGACCGAGCCCGCGCAATTCTGCGTCATATAGCGATAGTTATGGCCAATATACTGGGCACCTAGCGTCTTGGCAATGGGATCCCATGCCACTCCTGCTAACCACCAAAATTGGCGACGCATCTTAGGAGGGACATACGGTCTCTCAAGGCATGGTGGATTGGTTAGTGGTAAGGTTCCTCAAAAGGTACGAACGCTAGACGCGACATGGTTCCCGACGGTGTGTATATGTGAGGCACGAGCGGGAAGACCACTTCGGGTGTCGCCAATTTCTTGTTTTTATTATTTTAGAAATATTTAGTAGGACCAAAACTTACGTTTTTCATTCCTAGTGGTGTGGGATTTGCAGTTATCTTTCCAACAAGACTGAGCCCGCGCAATTCTGAATCTCATAGCGATTGTTATGGACAATATACCGGGCACCTTGCGTCTTGGCAATGGGAATCCGTGCCACTCCCGCTAACCCCAAAATTGGCGGCGCATCTTAGGAGGGAAATACGGTCATTAGAGGCTTGGTGGATGAGTTAGCGGCATGGTTACCCACAGGGTACGAACGCCAGACGCGACATGGTACCCGACGGTGCGTATATGTGAGGCACGAGCGATAAGACTACTTCGGGTGTCGTCAATTTTTTGTTTTTATTATTTAGAAATACTTAGTATGAACAAAACTTCTGTTTTTCATTCTATGGTGTGGGATTTGCAGTTATCTTTCCAACAAGACCGAGCCCGCTGAAATTCTGAGTCTTATAGCGATAGTTATGGCCAATATACTGGGCACCTAGCGTGTTGGCAATGGGAACCTATGCCACTCCCGCTAACCCCCAAAATTGGTGGCGGCGTCTTAGCACGGACATACGGTCTCTAGAGACATGGTGGATGGGTTAGCGGCACGGTTCCTCTCACGGCACAAATGCCCAGACGCGACATGGTTCCCGATCGGTGGATATATGTGAGGCACGAGCGGGAAGACTACTTCGGGTGTCATCAATTTTTAGTTTTATTATTTTAGAAATACTTAGCATGACCCAAACTTCTGTTTTCCATTTCTGTGGTGTGGGATTTGTAGTTATCTTTCCAACAAGACTGAGCCCGCGCAATTATGAGTCTTATAGCGATAGTTATGGCCAATATACGGGGCACCTTGCGTCTTGGCAATGGGAACCCTGTGCCACTCCCGCTAACCCCCAAAATTGGCGGCGCGTGTTAGGAGGGACATACGGTCATTAGAGGCATGGTGGATGGGTTAGCGGCACGGTTCCTCACAGGGTACAAACGCCAGACGCGACATGGTTCCAGATGGTGGATATATGTGAGGCACGAGTGGGAAGACTACCTCGGGAGTCGTCAATTTTTTGTTTTTATTATTTTAGAAATACGTAGTATGACCAAAACTTCTGTTTTTCATTCCTGTGGTGTGGGATTTGCAGTTATCTTTCCTACAAGACTGAGCCCGCGATATTCAGAGTCTTATAGCGATAGTTATGGCCAATAAACAACGCACCTTGCGTCTTGGCAATGGGAACCCGTGCCAGTCCCGATAACCCCTAAAATTTGCCGCGCGTGTTAGGAGGGACATACGGTCATTAGAGGCATGGTGGATGGGTTAGCGGCATGGTTCCTCACAGGGTACAAACGACAGACGCGACATGGATTCCCGAAGGTGGATATATGTAGGCACGAGCGGGAAGACTACTTCGGGTGTTGTCAATTTTTTGTTTTTATTATTTTAGAAATATTTAGTATGACCAAAACTTCTGTTTTCCATTCCTGTCGTGTGGGATTTGTAGTTATCTTTCCAACAGGACCGAGCCCGCGCAATTCTGAGTCTTATAGCGATAGTTATGGCCAATATAAGGGGCACCTTGCGTCTTGGCAATGGGAACCCGTGCCACTCCCGCTAACCCCCAAATTGGCGGCGCGTGTTAGGAGGGACATACGGTCATTAGAGGCATGTTGGATGGTTTAGTGGCATGGTTCCTCACAGGGTACAAAACGACAGACGCGACTTGGATCCCGAAGGTGGATATATGTAAGGCACGAGCGGAAGACTACTTCGGGTGTTGTCAATTTTTTGTTTTTATTATTTTAGAAATATTTAGTATGACCAAAACTTCTGTTTTCCATTCCTGTGGTGTGGGATTTGTAGTTATCTTTCCAAGCAAGACCGAGCCCTGCGCAATTCTGAGTCTTATAGCGATAGTTATGGCCAATATACGGGGCACCTTGCGTCTTGGAAATAGGAACCCGTGCCACTCCCGCTAACCCCCAAAATTGGCGGCGCAGTGTTAGGAGGGGACATACGGTCATTATAGGCATTGTGGATGGGTTAGTCGGCATGGTTGCACATAGGGTACGAAACGACAGACGCGACTTGGATCCCGAAGGTGGATATATGTAAGGCACGAAGCGGGAAGACTACTTCGGGTGTGGTCAATTTTTTGTTTTTATTATTTTAGAAATATTTAGTATGACCAAAACTTCTGTTTTCCGTTCCTGTGGTGTGGGATTTGTAGTTATCTTTCCAACAAGACTGAGCCCGTGCAATTCTGAGTCTTATGGCGATAGTTATGGCCAATATACGGGGCACCTTGCGTCTTGGCAATGGGAACCCGTGCCACTCCCGCTAACCCCCAAAATTGGCGGTGCGTCTTAGGATGGACATACGGTCTTTAGAGGCATGGTGGATGGGTTAGCGGAATGGTTCCTGACTGTGTTCAAACTGCCAGACTGCGACATGGTTCCCGACGGTGGATATCTGTGAGGCACGAGCGGGAAGACTGCTTCGGGTGTCGTCAATTTTTGTTTTTATTATTTTAGAAATACTTAGTATGATCCAAAACTTCTGTTTTTCATCCCTGTGGTGTGGGATTTTCAGTTATCTTTCCAACAAGACTGAGCCCGTGATATTCAGAGTCTTATAGCGATAGTTATGGCCAATAAACAACGCACCTTGCGTCTTGGCAATGGGAACCCGTGCCAGTCCCGCTAACCCGTAAAATTGGCCGCACGTGTTAGGAGGGACATACGGTCATTAGAGGCATGGTGGATGGGTTAGCGGCATCGGTTCCTCTCACGGTACAAATGCCAGACGCTGACATGGTTCCCGACGGTGGATATATGTGAGGCACGAGCGGGAAGACTACTTCGGGTGTCATCAATTTTTTGTTTTATTATTTTAGAAATACTTAGTATGACCCAAACTTCTGTTTTCCAATTCTTGTGGATGTGGGATTTGTAGTTATCTTTCCAACAAGACTGAGCCCACGCAATTCTGAGTCTTATAGGGATAGTTATGGCCAATATACGGGGCAACCCTTGCGTCTTGGCAATGGGAAACCCGTGCCACTCCCGCTAAACCCCCAAAATTGGCGGCGCGAGTTAGGAGGGGACATACGGTCATTAGAGGCATGCTGGATGGGTTAGCGGCACGGTTGCTCACAGGGTACAAATGACAGACGCGACTTGGATCCCGAAGGTGGATATATGTAAGGCACGAGCGGGGAAGACTACTTCGGGTGTCGTCAATTTTTTGTTTTTATTATCTTAGAAATATTTAGTATGACCAAAACTTCTGTTTTCCGTTCTGTGGTGTGGGATTTGTAGTTATCTTTCCAACAAGACCGAGCCCGCGCAATTCTGTGTCTTATAGCGATAGTTATGGCCAATATACGGGGCACCTTGCGTCGTTGGCAATGGGAACCCGTGCCACTCCCGCTAACCCCCAAATTGGCGCGCGTGTTAGGAGGGACATACGGTCATTGGAGACATGGTGGATGGGTTAGCGGCATGGTTCCTCACTAGGGTACAAATGACAGACGGACTTGGATCCCGAAGGTGGATATATGTAAGGCACGAGCGGGAAGACTACTTCGGGTGTCGTCAATTTTTTGTTTTTATTATTTTAGAAATATTTAGTATGACCAAAACTTCTGTTTTCCATTCCTGTGGTGTGGGATTTGTAGTTATCTTTCCAACAAGACCGAGCCCGTGCAATTCTGAGTCTTATGGCGATAGTTAAGGCCAATATACGGGGCACATTGCGTCTTGGCAATTGGAACCCGTGCCACTCCCGCTAACCCCAAAATTGGCGGCGCGTCTTAGGATGGACATACGGTCATTAGAGGCATGGATGGATGGGTTAGCGGCACGGTTCCTCACAGGGTACAAACGCCAGACGCGACATGGTTCCCGACGGTGGATATATGTGAGGCACGAGTGAGAAGACTACCTCGGGTGTCGTTAATTTTTTGTTTTTATTATTTTAGAAATACTTAGTATGACCAAAACTTCCGTTTTTCGTTGCTGTGGTGTGGGATTTGCAGTTATCTTTCCAACAAGACTGAGCCAGCGATATTCAGAGTCTTATAGCGATAGTTATATCCAATATACAGGGCACCTTGCGTCTTGGCAATGGGAACCGGTGCCACTCCCGCTAACCCCCAAAATTGGCGGCGCGTCTCAGGATGGACATACGGTAATTAGAGGCATGGTGGATGGGTTAGCGGCACGGTTCCTCATAGGGTACAAACGCCAGACGCGACATGGTTCCCGACGGTGGATATATGTGAGGCACGAGTGGGAAGACTACCTCGGGTGTCGTCAATTTTTTGTTTTTATTAGTTTAGAAATACTTAGTATGACCAAAACTTCCGTTTTTCATTCCTGTGGTGTGGGATTTGCAGTTATCTTTCCAATAGGACCGAGCCCGCGATATTCAGAGTCTTATAGCGATAGTTATATCCAATATACAGGGCACCTTGCCTCTTGGCAATGGGAACCCATGCCACTCCCGCTAACCCCCAAAATTGGCGGCGCATCTTAGGATGGACATACGGTAATTAGAGGCATGGTGGATGGGTTAGCGGCACGGTTTCCTCATAGGGTACAAACGCCAGACGTGACTATGGTTCCCAACGGATGGATATATGTGAGGCACGAGGGGAAGACTACCTCGGGTGTCGTCAATTTTTTTGTTTTATTATTATAGAAATACTTAGTATGACCAAAACTTCCAGTTTTTCGTTGCTGTGTTGTGGGATTTGCAGTTATCTTTCCAACAAGACTGAGCCCGCGAATATTCAGAGTCTTATAGCGATAGTTATATCCAATATACAGGGTACCTTGCGTCTTGGCAATGGGAACCCGTGCCACTCCCGCTAACCCCCAAAATTGGCGGCGCGTCTTAGGATGGACATACGGTAATTAGAGGCATGGTGGATGGGTTAGCGGCATGGTTCCTCATAGGGTACAAACGCCAGACGCGACATGGTTCCCGACGGTGGATATATGTTAGGCACGAGTGGGAAGACTACCTCGGGTGTCATCAATTTTTTGTTTTTATTATTTTAGAAATACTTAGTATGACCAAAAAACTTCCATTTTTCGTTGCTGTGGTGTGGGATTTGCAGTTATCTATCCAACAAGACTGAGCCCGCGATATTCAGAGTCTTATAGAGATAGTTATATCCAATATACAGGGCACCTTGCGTCTTGGCAATGGGAACCCGTGCCACTCCCGCTAACCCCCAAAATTGGCGGCGCGTCTTAGGATGGACATACGGTAATTAGAGGCATGGTGGATGGGTTAGTGGCACGGTTCCTCATAGGGTACAAACGCCAGACGCGACATGGTTCCCGACGGTGGATATATGTGAGGCACGAGTGGGAAGACTACTCGTGTGTCGTCAATTTTTTGTTTTTATTATTTTTGAAATACTTAGTATGACCAAAACTTCTGTTTTTCGTTCCTGTGGTGTGGGATTTACAGTTATCTTTCCAACAAGACTGAGCCCGCGATATTCAGAGTCTTATAGCGATAGTTATGGCCAATATACGGGGCACCTTGCGTCTTGGCAAGGGAACCCGTGCCACTCCCGCTAACGCCCAAAATTGGCTGCGCGTGTTAGGAGGGACATACGGTCATTAGAGGCATGGTGGATGGGTTAGCAGCATGGTTCCTCTCACGGTACGAACGCCAAAGCGACATGGTTCCCGACGGTGGATATATGTGAGGCACAAGCGGGAAGACTACTTCGGGTGTCGTCAATTTTTTTGTTTTTATTATTTTAGAAATACTTAGTATGACCCAAACTTCTGTTTTCCATTCCTGTGGTGTGGGATTTGTAGTTATCTTTCCAACAAGACTGAGCCCACGCAATTCTGAGTCTTATAGCGATAGTTATGGCCAATATACGAGGCATCTTGCGTCTTGGCAATGGGAACCCGTGCCACTCCCGCTAACCCCAAAATTGGCGGCGCGTGTTAGGAGGGACATACGGTCATTAGAGACATGGTGGATGGGTTAGCGGCACGGTTCCTCACAGGGTACAAATGACAGATGCGACTTGGATCCCGAAGGTGGCTATATGTAAGGCACGAGCTGGAATACTACTTCGGGTGTCATCAATTTTTGTTTTTATTATTTTAGAAATATTTAGTATGACCAAAACTTCTATTTTCTGTTCCTTTGGTGTGGGATTTGTTGTTATCTTTCCAACAAGACTTTAGGAAGTCTCCGCCTGGGCCGGATTTGGCCCATCTTCTCTATCTTGGCGAGTCGTGGCCCAACTCACAAAGGCTTGGGTAGCTTTGGGTGACGGTTTAGAGCCGAAGCCGCCAAAGCCTCCCTCGCACGCCTTCGCGCCACGCATTTGGGTTGGAGCACCGCGGTGGCGCCCGACATCCCCTGTCCATTAGGGTAGCCTTGCAGTCCTTCGGAGGACATACTCCAGCCGTCGCCATGCCGCCCCTCCTATATCGAACTCCCATAGCTGACAGACGCCGAGTGTGCCTCCAGTCCTTCGGAGGACTTTCCTCTACCTCCAGTCCATCGGAGGGCCTCCTGTCCATCGGAGGTCTTGTGCCCAAGTCCTTCTGGGTCTTGCTACTGTTGACAATCACTCATCACTCCAGAGGCAATGGAGCCGGTCCATTGGCTCTCAATCTCCCCTTGATGAGTGCATTGTCAACATCTTCAACCTGTAACCTGAAATAGAACAAAGACAAAAGAAAAAGCGTAAAACCGAAAAGAAAGAAGAAAAAGAAGAAGTTGCTCAAGATGCCCAAAAACCGAATACTGGCAGAAAAGGGCAGTTTGAGACAACAAAAACAAAGTCAAAGATCGACCCCCTAAGACAAGGGAAACCGCTCAACGCAGTCGATCAAACTAAAGCATGATCCCTCAAGAAAGAGGAAACTGGCTCAATACAGTCATGCAAAGGCAAAACATCGGCTCCTCCAGAAAGAGGCAAAAGGCTCAACGCACCGATGCAAGAGCATGCTAAAAGCTCAAAACTCCCCCTCAACTAGATCTCTACAGAGTCCTCCCCCTTGGTCCAACATCTCTCTCTCCTCAAGGGTCAACATCTCTCCCCCTTGTTGACAATGGACACATCAAGGGTTCATAGAACTCATCCCCCTGAAATGGACAACTCGCCCTCAAAATATGCCATGAAATGCAGGAAGTGTACCATGAAGAGCTCAGCAGGGATGAAAAGCTAGTAAATACAAGTTCTAGCATACAGAGCAAGTGAGGGCAAGGAAGCATGCAAACAAGCTCAATTGAATCTCTTATACAGATCAGGAGCATGTCTTACAGGGTTGTTGAAAAGAAAGCATCACCAACATGAATAGCATCTAGCAAGATAGGCATGAACAGCAAGATGCTAGCAAAACATACAAGGTGTGCTACTCTCAACCAAGGCATCT
>JAMSGZ010000135.1:0-50000 GCA_030272315.1 Paspalum vaginatum
ACCTAGCATACCAAGCTCTTGGGGCTTGCTTCAGACCATACAAGGCTTTTCTCAACTTATACACCCGGTCTGGAAACTTGGCACTCTCAAAGCCAGGAGGTTGTCCCACATAAACCTCCTCCTCTATGTAACCGTTTAGAAAGGCTGACTTGACATCCATCTGCTGCAATTTGAAGCCTTTAGAGGCAGCAAAGGCAAGCAAAATCCTAATAGCCTCTAAACGAGCTACAGGAGCAAAGGTTTCCTCATAATCTATCCCCTCCTTCTGACAGAAAGCCTGGGCTACCAATCTCGCTTTGTTCCTCACAACCATCCCATCCTCACCCTGTTTGTTCTTGAAAACCCACTTGGTTCCTATAGGGTGGCAGTTTGGTGGAGGTTCAACTAAATCCCAGACATGGTTTCTCTCAAAGTTTTCCAACTCCTCATGCATGGCGTTCACCCAACTAGGATCAGATAATGCATGTGACACATCCCGGGGTTCGAAAGAAGCAACAAATGCGGAGTGACAGAAAAAGGCCAGAGAGTTAACCGAAGAACGTGTGACACGCTGGTGTAGGTCTCCAATCATCCTTTCTGGAGGGTGATCCCGCTGGACCTGCCGAGATGGAACAATCTCAGAGGTCACCTCCCCTACGTCCTCAGCGGGGCCAACCTCTACTCGAGCTTGTGGTCGGGGAAGTGAGGAGGAAGACGTAGGCAAGGGTCCTCCTTCATCTTCAGAGCTCGTAGCAGAGGGGGCAGGAGCTGCAGCCGGTGCAGTGGCTCCTGCATCACCAGCATCTACTTCGCCTTCCTCATCTTCAAAGATGGGAGCGCCTTCTTCATCATCACCTGAAAGCTCAAATGCGGGGGTTGTGCAAGGCATAGATTCATCAAAGGAAACTTCACAAGTCTCAACCACTTGTCTAGTATCAAGGATCCACACTCTATATGCCCTAGAGCTAGAGGCATACCCAAGAAAAATACCATCCAAGCAGCGAGATTCAAATTTGTCCAAATGCCCCCCCTTTTTGAGCACAAAGCATCTGCAGCCAAATGCACGCAGGTGCTTGACGCTAGGCTGCCTGCCAAACCGTAGCTCATACGAAGTCATTCCCAAGAAAGCCCGTAGAAAGATACGGTTGGCAATGTAACAGGCCGTATTCATAGCCTCAGCCCAAAAGCGTCGCGGAGTCCTATGCTCATCAAGCATCGTCCGCGCCATCTCTACAAGTGTGCAGTTCTTTCGTTCCACAACACCGTTCTGCGGTGGGGTATAAGGAGACGAGAATTGGTGACCAAGACCAAGGTCACGACAAAAGGTTTCGAAACGAGAGTTACGAAATTCTCCGCCATTGTCGCTGCGGATAGCCCTCATGGCTTTATGACTCTCATTCCTTAACCTCAAGACCAGATCCTGAACAAAACCAAAAGCTTCATCTTTGAATTCCATGAAGAACACCCACGAATAGCGAGAAAAGTCATCCACAACTACAAGCACATACCACTTCCCACTGACCGACTGTACTCGAGCAGGACCAACCGTGTCCATATGTAGCAGCTCACCCGAGTAAGAGGTCATCACCTGATTGACAGGTGCATGAGAAGCGGCAACCATCTTGCCATGACGACAAGGGTGGCATACTAAGTCCTTTTCTGCTTTCAAATTGGGCAATCCTCGGATCAGATCCATTGAGCTCAACCTGACTAGCAGATCAAAACTCAAATGGCCAAGCCTCCTATGCCACTTCCAAATATCAGCAGAAGGACTAGCAACCAAACACCGAGGAGGTCCAGAGACAGATGCAAGGTCAATCTTAAAAACCTGCCCATAGGGCAAAATCCGACAAACAAGGTTTTCCTTAGCATCAAGCACACAAGAGGAACCCTCCTTAAAACGAAGCTCAAACCCTTCCTTGAGAAGTTGCGAGACGGAGACCAAATTGAACCCCAAATTCCTCACCAAAGCAACTTCTCTCAGGGAAAGCTTGCTAGAAAGAGCAACAGAACCAACACCCAACACTTTACCTTGACCATTATCCCCGAATGTAATGTACTCCTTGGTGCTCACGGGGTTGAGGCTGGAGAACCATCTGCGGTGCCCTATCATGTGCCTAGAGCAACCGGAGTCCATGATCCATATGTCCTCCAGGCCTCGATCCTGGAAAATCAAGGAAAGCGAGAGTGAGCAAATGGTCCGGCACTGGGGTTAGTGTAAACGCTGAACCAGTGCCGAGCCATCTGCTCAAAAGTGGGGTAAACACAGTCAAAGTAAGCATCACGTCTATCTGGGTACCCACGACCTCTAAAGCGTGAGCTCTCAAACCCTCTACCTCCAAAGCCTCGGTCAGAAAAACCATAGCCGCGCTGAAAACGACTAGGAGCTCGACCGGGAAAGCATCTCTCTCCGCTAGGAACACGGGCCTGAAAACTGCCTCCTCTCTCACCAGCAAAGCGGTCTCTCATCTCACCGCGACGGGGAAGATCCTGCCTACCACCCTGGTAGAACTGATCCTGGTTCCCCCAGGCTCTCTCCTGCCTCTCAACTCGCTTCCTCCTGAAGCAAAACTCCTCCAAGTGGCCATTCTGCTGGCAAAAGTCACAGTGGTAGACAAGCCTCTTGGGAGTGGATTTAGGCTGAGCCTTAGGCTTAGGTGGAGTAGCCTTGGGTGGAACAAGCTGCTGGACTCTCTCCTTGCTCACTGGAGGCTTGAGAATCTCAGTCACTACTCTGTCCAGCTTAGCCTGTGAGGGCTTGGGTGTCCAGAACTGCTTCTTTGGGGCAGCCTTAAGAGGCTCATGGTAAACCCCATCAACAGTAGGGCTAGGCTGAGGAGAGGCAGTCTTAAGCTTAATTGGGGAACTCCTCTTCTCACCCGAAGTACTACTCTCTCCTAACCCAAGTCCACTCGTATCACCCTCAGCTCTCTTGGTGCTCTCCAAGATCATCCTAAGTTGGGGCTCTCTAGCATACATCCAACTGAGCACCTCTCTCAAACGGTTGTTCTCATCAACCAAAGTCTGTTTCTCCTCTCTCAGATCCTTCAGAACTAAAGTCTGGTCAGCACAAGTAGGGCAGTGTAGAGAGGGAATAGAGAAAGCAGACTTCTCTAACTTCTTAATGGTGGCATCCCTATCCACCAACATCAACCTCAGAGTGAGACAGTTCTCACAAGTGTCAGGGGATGCTAAAAGCATCTCAAGGTCAGCTCTCAACTGCACAAGCTCACTCTCCAAAGTAGGACAGACCATGCACGCACCCAAAAGCGTGGGTCTAGCCCTAAGCTCCTCCAACTCCTTGAGCTGTCCCTCACACTTCACCTTCAGCTCAGCTATGTCAACAGCGAGGTGGGGACACATCTCACACTCAGTCACATCACTTAAAATAGGCTCATCCAGTTTAGATTGGAGCTTGCCTAACTCTACCTTCAGCCTATCCATCTCCTCTACCTGATGAGCATACTTGCTCTTCTGCTCACAGAGATCTCTCATCAATGTCTCACAGGTAGGACACTCAGTCTCACTAGGCTGGGCTGACACACTCTTCAGCCTCTCTATCTCAGCTAAAGCATCAGCCAACTTGGCTTTCTGCTTCTGCAGCTTCTTGGCTGCCTTCTCCAACAACCTATCCTGGGCTTTCAACTCACGACTATTTGACTCCAACATCTCAAGGATTTCAGCTTGCTCAGGAGTTACCTCTTCATCGGATGAGTCGTTGTCGTTGCCCTTGTCGTCCTTGTCCTCAAGCGCCATGGAGCAAAAGGATCTCCGGTGCATCTTGTGCTTGCGCTTGGACTTGGTGGAGACGAAGCAGAGTCCAGCTGGACCGCCTTGGTCCCTCCTCTTGTCCTGCTTGGTGACGATCTCCTCATCGCTTGAGCTCGACGAAGACGAAGAGGAGGAAGACGATCCGCCACACAGACCACCAAGCTCGGTGAAGAAGGCCTTGTCCCGCTTCCGGTTATCCTTCTGGTAGCTCTTGAAAGCCTTCCGGAAGTTCTTGATCTTGCCGGAGCGGTGCTTGGTGTGGTCACGCTTGCTGGAGTGGTACTTGTTGGAGTCGCGGGAGTGGTTCTTGCCCTTCTTGTAGTAGTCGTTCTGCTTGTTTGGGCATTCGGCAATGAAGTGGCCGACCTCTCCGCACTCGAAGCACTTGGGCCTCTCGCCCCTCTTCTTGCTCATCCGGTTGTCATAGGTGCGCTGAAAGCGGCTAGACACCAGACAAAGCTCATCATCCCCAAGTGACGCCAACTGCTCCTCTGTAACAGACATAAGAGCAGAAAACGAAAAGTTGTGAAGCTGGGGGTTAGAAATGGCCTCACTGGAGGGAGAAGCCAAGGCCAAGCTCTTGGAGCCAGTACAAGCGAGAGAATCTCTCAACTTGTAATCCACCTCTGTGGCCTTGAGCTTGCTGTAAAGAGTCTCCACTCCAATTGTGTCATAGGCCTCAGACTCGATGATCGAGTTAACCTTGATCTCCCATACCTTCCTGTCCAACGCATACAGCAACTTGACAGCCTGCTGATGGTCGGTGTATGGGATCCTCTCAGGGCTAGAGTTAACGCGCAACTTGTTGATGATCGATTGAAAACGACCAAACAAGTCATCGATGGACTCACCAGGCTTCTGAACGAAATTTTCATACTCGCGCCTATAAGTCTCAACGAGACGCCCCTTGATGGTAGCGGTGCCCTCATGGTGTGCACTCAGCAGGGACCAGATCTGACGGGCAGTCTCGAGGTGGCTCACTTTCTCATAATCAACTGGACCAAGTCCTGAGAAGAGAAAGTTAACAGCTTTGGCGTTCGCCTCATGCTGAGCCACAATCGCTGGGGTAGTGCGCTGGGCAACTGGAAGCACAACAAAGTTCGCACTCTGAGTAGCATCCCATATGTCCTGGCCCTGGCTAAGCAAGAAAGCTCTCATCCTACCCTTCTAGTAGGAGTAGCCATCGGAACCAAGGACCGGAATCTTCCCAGAGTGAGTCATAGTCGCTACTGGTTTCTCACCGGTAAAGGTATGAAGAAACCTAACCGGCTCTGATACCAATTGTAGGACCGAGACGTGCGACTAGAGGGGGGGTGAATAGGAGCACTTGAAATCACAAAATCACAAACCCCCAAGTGAAACCAGATACTAAGCACCGTCCACTGAACAGATACGTGCTTAGCAGTGCAAGGGTGCCGTCCACTGTGAGGATACGCACCAATGCAAGAAAGTTCAAGATCCGAACAAGAGTGACAGCGGAGCAACGGATTTTGCAATATCCGCCACAAGACACTCACCACACCTAGGTGTGTCTCACTGACTTACAGTAAGCAAAGAGAATGGTCTTAAGGGAGGAATGCAAAAATCCGCAGCAAAATCACAGCGGAAAAACCAACCTGGGAAGAACACAGCAGCTCCCTGACAGGACCGGACTGTCCGGTTGGACCGGACTATCCGGTACGTGTTGCCGGACTGTCCGGTGGCACTGCCCGGACAATGCCTCACGGCGGACTGTCCGGTGGGCGCTGCCGGACTATCCGGTGGAACCGGACTGTCCGGTGGCCTCTGCCGGATGGTCCGGTAGGGTCGCAGAAAATATGATTTCAAATCATAACTTGATCAGACCTTGCCCAAACTTCACGAAATTTAGCTCAGGTTATCTAGACCCTATTTCAAAGTTATTCCCAACAGATCAACTCAAGGTAACCGCGGAATCAGCGGGAATTTCAGATCTTGTGAAATAACCATTCTTGGGCAAGAAAGGGGAAAACACAAAAGAGGCTTGCTCGTGGCAATCCAACAGGATTGAGATGAACTAAGTCATGATCTCCACGTCCTAGCAAGTCCAGAACATCAGCAAGGAAAGGGATCCAAGCTTGCCCAACAAAAACACCCAAAAAGGCAAGGATTGAACCCAAAAACCAAAGTGAGAGGGGGAGGAGAAGAACACAAGGTTGCTGCACGAATTTGCTTCGATTAAGTGCCCAAAATGGGTCTAAAGATCCAGCATACAAGCAGAAATTCGTCCCAAGCAACCACCCTCACCTTCCCTCAAGATTAGGAGGCTAAATCCTACTTTAACCTCTCTAATAATGGAGCTCAAAGCTTAAGGACGAAAATCACCAAGTAAAAACTAATCCTAGCAGCCAAGAGGCCCTCTAATGACCTACTCTGGACCTATTTATACCCGAGTGCTATTTAGACAGTTTTGCACTTAGGTCCCTACAGCTAGACAAACCCTAAGGACTCAAACGAAAGATTACAGGATATTTCAGGACGGACGACCACGATGGAGTCTTGATCTTCGTAAGTTCCACGCAATCCTCGGATGCTCTCCACGTGGCCAGTTGTCCAATCCGCGATCCGCCCCCGGTTTTGAAGTCAGAAACCGGGAAACTTTAGGAAGTCTCCGCCTGGGCCGGATTTGGCCCATCTTCTCTATCTTGGCGAGTCGTGGCCCAACTCACCAAGGCTTGGGTAGCTTGGGTGACGGTTTTGAGCCGAAGCCGCCAAAGCCTCCCTCGCACGCCTTCGCGCCACGCATTCGGGTTGGAGCACCGCGGTGGCGCCTGGCATCCCCTGTCCATCGGGGTAGCCTCGCAGTCCTTCGGAGGACTTACTCCTGCCGTCGTCGTGCCGCTCCTCCGTATACCGAACTCCCATGTCCGACAGACGTCGAGTGTGCCTCCAGTCCTTCGGAGGACTTCACTCTACCTCCAGTCCATCGGAGGGCCTTCTGTCCATCGGAGGTCTTGTGCCCAAGTCCTTCTGGGTCTTGCTACTGTTGACAATCACTCATCACTCCAGAGGCAATGGAGCCGGTCCATTGGCTCTCAATCCTTTCACTTTTCCTTTGCTATTGCCCCCAAAAGTAATATTATCATAACTAGTGCAATCATCATCATTTATTGAAGAGAACATCCTCATATCACCGGTCATGTGTTGAGTGCACCCACTATCAAGCACCCAATGATCACCTTCGGCCTTGTAGTTTACCTTAGAGCCACCTTTTTCCATGAGATAATGTGGAGTAGAGAAGAGTGATGGAGCCTCCTTGATGGCGACGCCAGCAATAAGCTTGGAAGCTTCACCTTCATCATCCGAATCCGAAGTTGCATCGGAAACCCACTCAACAAGGTATGCTTGTCCATTCTTCTTCTTCTTCTTTATGAACTTCTTCTTTTTCTTCTCTTCCTCACTCTTGTCCTTCTTCTTCTTGTTTGGACAATACATGGCAATGTGACCCAGTTCTCCACATTCAAAGCACTTTCTTTCATTGAATAGGTTCTTTTATTTATGATTGACTCCTTCTAGAAAATCTTTTCTTCTTCTTCATGAACTTGTTGAATCTTCTCACAAAGAGAGCCATATCTTCATCATCTCCACTTTCACTAGCTTCATCATCACTATCATTTTCTTCAATGACTTTGGAGGACTTAGCCTTGAGAACAATATAGTACTTTCTCTCATCAACCACTTCACCATGAGCTTCTTCTTGTGATCTCTTGAATATGTCATGAGTGAGTACTTTACCCAACACTTCGGTTGGAGAGGTGGTCTTCAAGTTTGATCTCACAACTAAAGTGACAAAAGTGTCATATCGGCCTAGAAGGGACCTAAGAAACTTGTGGGAGAAGTCTTCATCTGGTACATCAAAACCAAACCCTTGAGCTCATTCACAACATCATTCAACCGGTTGAATATTTCGGACACACTTTCATCCTTCTTCATCACAAATTGATCAAACTTGCCCTTGTACACATAGAGCTTAGCACTCTTGACCATGGAGGTGCCCTCATGGATTTCCATGAGCTTAGTCCAAATCTCATATGCAGTTTTGAGATTCTTGTTTCGGTTGAACTCAGTCACATCCAAAGCCTCATAGAATACATTCATGGCTTGATCATTGACAAGGATGTTTTCCTCATCGATGGGAGTGAGTTCATCTTTCTTGAGAAAGACATAACCCTCATCCACAATCCTCCAAATTCTTCCACCAATAGATCTAAGGTAAACCGTCATTCTAGTTTTCCAATAGTCAGAGTTGTTCCCGTCAAAGTGTGGCGGTTTCCCCCCACATGAACATTGCTTCCACTTCCACTAGCCATAATCAAACTCTGGGATGATTAATCCACAAGATTAAGGAGTAACTCGCTCTGGTACCACTTGTAGGATCAAGATTACCGGCTAGAGGGGGTGAATAGACGGCTAGGCAAATTTAATTAGAACCACAAGAGAATTAAATCTTCTATCCTATGTTGAGCTAAGTGGGTTTGCAACCTAGGGTGACAAGAAAGCAATTCAATCTCTAGTAAAGTAAATGCTCAAAGTAAACACAAGAAAGTAAAGTGAGCAAAGGAATCACCACACAAGAGACCGAATTTTTTCCCATGGTATCGATGACTTGCCGGTCACCCCTAATCCATGTTGAGGTGGATTCAAAGCATCCAACCGCTCCTCTTTCAAGACTCCACTTGATCTTTGAGCTAGATTAGTCAATGAACCTCTCAAACCTCGATTCCACTAGAGTTGCTTTTCACCACACCGGTGAGGCAAGCACAAAGCCTCTCACAACCACCACTGCGGCTCCTTCACAATCTTCTTTGAAGAGCTCGACGAGAAACCACCACCAAGCCATCTAGTAGGTGGCAATCTCTAAGAGTAACAAGCCAGTGAGGCTTGCTTGATGGACTTTTGGTGCCTCAAAGCTCACACAATTGATGCAAAGCACTAGGATGTTCTCAATCTCACTAGAATGCAATCCCAAGCAATATGAGTTAGAGAGAGAGGAGACGAAAGGCTCAAGAATGCTCAACAAGTGTTCCGAATGGCCAAGAGAGTTGCCCAGCCCTGGGGCACACGATGTATATACTCACACTCTCCTCTACTATCCGTTATGAGAGAAACTCGTGAAAACTGGGAAATCTCGGACCGTCCGCAGTACAAACCTCGGACGGTCCTGCACTTGAAACCCAACGGCTAGTTTTGCACTTAATGCTTGTCAGAGTTACTCAAAAATGAACTACGGACCGTCCGCCACATAGGGGCCGGACAATCCGCTGTTCATGCACTAAAAAGACCAGGGACACTATTGCTTTGAAGAAGCCAGGACAGAAGACCTGCAGATAGTCCGCCCTAGTACACTCGGACAGTCCCACAGTTTACGGAAAAACTCCGGTAGAGTCCACCAGCTAGCTGATCCATACTCCAATTAGTACTGCGGACGGTTCACCCCCTGAGGCTGGACAGTCCACAGCAGAAGCACAAAAACTGGCAGGGAGCAGACCTTTTCTGATGGGAATTTTTCTGCTCAATTGCGGACAGTCCGCCTCACAAGGCCGGATAGTCCGCAACTCTAAAAATTAGATTAGTCAAAGTAGCTTTGGGAATGAATTTTTCTTTCACAAACGAAGCGCAGTTAGCCCTTATGCAAATGTATCAACTATATCAGTGATGAGGCACTATAAGACCGTCAAGTAAAAGACATTTACCCCTCTTGATAGTATGGCTATCTAACCTATTAATCCAGTCAATATTCTTCTCTAAACACCTCTTGATCGGTCAAAACAAAAACCTATAATATACCTTTGCCTTGAGCTTTCATCCCCAAGAATCCACTTAGGTTCCACAGCTCTTGGTGAATTTCTCCTTTGTGTGGACCAATCTACATACTCAATCTTCTTCAAGGAAATTGTTAGTCCACACATGTTGTCATTAATTACCGAAATACCAAATAGGGGCCTAGATGCTTACACCCATAGGGGGGGTGAAAAGGTCGACACCTAAAACTTGAACACCAAAAAACCTTTTCCGTACAACTTGAGAGTTCATCTCCTTCACCCTTCCTCTTTGGTTTTTGGGTGATTTCTCAAAGGCTTTTGGTGTTTTGGTTTACCTACAAGATTTCCCCTTCTCTTTTTCTATTTTGGACTTGCAAGGACGTGGAGATTATGTCTTAGAACATCTCAATCCCACAGGATTGCCATGAGCAATTCCTTTTTGAGTTTTCCCCTTCCTTGCCCAAGCATCTACCTCTTCACGAGATCTGAAATTCCCACTAATATTATAATCTTCTTTAGTAGATCTTTTGGGAATAGCTTTGGAATGGATCTTGGATAGCCAGTGCCAAATCTCGTGAACATTGGAGAAGGTTTGGTCAAGTTTTTGGTTTGGGAGCTCACAAATCAGGGCTGAGTCCGGTGCTACCAAAACATCTGGTGGATGCTGCTGGAACATCCGGCTAGCCCTGATAATGGGCACACACCCGCCCCTTACCCACCCCATGCCACAGTTCATGAGGGAAATTAGGCAACCCGACCCCACACTAAAGTAAGCATAACTACCCCGCACCCGCCCCGCCCCTAAAACCGATGGGTCGACCCATGGCTGGCTACCCGCCTGCGCAGCCCCGACGGCGGCCACCACGTCGCGCCGGAGTCCATGCCAGCTCCGCTTCTAGTGCGCTAAACGAGCTATCTTCTAAGTCATCGTCGCTGTCGTCAGCGAGCAGGCCACCGCATAAGAAGCAAAGCGCGGCG
This sequence comes from Paspalum vaginatum, assembly GCA_030272315.1. NCBI lineage: Eukaryota > Viridiplantae > Streptophyta > Magnoliopsida > Poales > Poaceae > Paspalum > Paspalum vaginatum. The sequence continues at coordinate 10,509 of JAMSGZ010000135.1, forward strand.
ACGAGTCCCACATCAATGCCGTAACGAAGGCTTGGAGCATGCGGGCGAGCTTGCAGACATCGGTGTCGTAGGTGCCATACCTTCTTCTTCCAGGTCGCGCAGTCCTCAGGTGGCTCCTAGTTACACTCCGCAACCTCCCTCCCATGGATCTCGCGCCACAGCATGACTATCCCGTTGATCACCAGCCCACCGCGCATGGATCTCCGGTTGATTGCAAGAGGAGCAAGCTAGCAGCTGGAATTAAGAGACAAGGAGCTAGATCGATGCTCGTAGCTTGGATGAAGCAACGAATCAAATCGATCAATCAATTGAGGACAACGCTGCATGCGAGTCAGGAGCAGACGCGGAGCGGCACTCCCGCGGGCACGACCACGACGTCGCTCGAGACTCAGGTCGGTACCGTGCAGCCCAAGAGCAGTGGCAGGTGGGGCTCGGCGTCGTCCTCATCCGCGGCGTCGTCCTCATCCATGTCGGAGATGGAGGTCCGGCTCAAGGACCCGCTACGAGATCGCGGCGCTCAGGCAGTTGGGCTACACCTCAGCAGTTGGGCCAGCAAGGAAGAGCACCTCCTTGCTGCCGCGTTGCCGGAGATGAGCTTCACTAGGGCATCGACGGGGTACTTTCCTACCCCATGGCAACCCGCCCCCATGGCCCACCCCATGTTCCCAAGATACCCAACCCGCTATCATCTACTGCCCATTTGCACCCAGCCAAACGCACCCCATATCAAAACCACCCCATAAAACCCATCCCTACCCGACCCATTAGCAGGCCTACATCAGGCAGGAACTACCCGAACATCCGGCATTCACTAACAGAACATCTAGTAGCTCTGTCTTGGCTGTGCCTACTGGAACATCCGATGATAGCTCTCGGAACATCCGGCAGAGCCTACAGAAATATCTGATAGCTCCTACCAGAACATCCGGTGTACCCTAGCAGCCCTGCCTTCTTTGGTGCTATTTCTTCTGGTCTTTTGGCTCGGCTTCGCTTTGGTGCTTTGACTGCATGCCCATATTCTTTATTTGCTAATCCTCAGTGAGCTCATTTTGGTGAGTTGAGTGGCTAGTGGATCACTTTTGTAGAATCTGTTGCTTGGATCGACTTGTGATCAACGTAGTCGTTGAGTCCGTTGCTTCCGCTCACTTGGTGTGTATCATTTCAAGTGGATGACATCAAGTGCTAGTTAGACACGTATCTGTTTAATGGACGATGTCTAGCTAGTTTTCTTCTAGCTATGTAGTGCCTCATCATGTCCTAGGGTTAGCGGCACTCTAGTTGCTACATGATCCTGCATGGTTGAGAACATTCCATCTATTCCCAGCACAAAGAGGATCACAAGGTCATATTACAAGATGGAACTCTATCTCCAAGCAGATACCGACTTACTATGGGGATAGATCACTGGGGATGCAAGGCGGGTAGTCTGCAAACCCACAAATAGTTCATTTTTTCGTGCATTTTTGCAGAACCTGCAAACAATGAACTATTTGTGGGTTTGCAGACTACCCGGTGTTGGCGGCCGTTATAACCTATTTTGACCACCAACATTTCATGTTTCAACGGTGAATTTTATGCAAGATTCATACATATTAACCAGTTCCATGAGTTGTGTACAAAGATCTTGCAGAAATACATGTCATGGTGCAAATACACACAAAACATGATGAAACCAAGGTGCAACAAAGGAAGGATGAACACAGGGTGAACAAACCCTGGCCACCCGGCCACGTCCCCTGGCCGCCTGGCCTAAGGACCAGGCCACCCGGCCTATGGGTCAGGCCGCCCGGCCTTCCTCCACCTCTCAGCACTAAGGACTAACCACTAGGGCTAACTCCTAGGCCGCCCAGCCCACCTCATTGGCCGCCCGGCCTGTGATTTGCTCCAATTGCCATGTCCTTCGACCTACAAGCAAGAGACAACATGTCAAACATAGTTCCACTTTGGAATCCAAGAGATCAATGCAAAATATCCTCGAAGGCCGCCACCTCACTGATCCGGCCCATGGATTGGCTAAGTCAGTGATCTAGGAGAGTGTCATCCGATGGCTAAGGAAGAAACACAAGGCAAATCCAACGATACATGCAAAAGCACACTGTTTTAACTGTCAACCGCCTTACCCAAGTGGCTAGAAGTGTTGGATGGACGAAGTTGATGGATCCAAGGTGTGGCAGAACCGCCCAAATTAAACTGGTCTTAGTACTTTAGTTACACTAAAGCACCGGTCCAAAGTTAATTCCGGTAGTCTGTCAGGTTCTTTAAAGGTTCCTGACAACGTCATTACTTCCAGGACTCAAATATGCACTGGTTAACTCACAATGAGTCATTGAATTACTTCAACACAGACAATTGTACAAAATAAACTTTAGTTATTACAAACCAATTTTGATGGAGTAAAGATACAAATGGGAGTAATTCCCATAAATTTCATAGAACAGAGTTTAAAACTTACAGCGGAATTGAGTACCATCAAATGGAACTCTTCTAGTCATGACAAAATCCTATGTGAAACCAACATCGAGCCCACCGATGTTGCTTCACATCAAACAACTTCAGCGATGTGAAATGGAACTTCATATCACGATTCTTTATTTCTTCAACTTTAAAGGTGGATAAAACCACCACGAGAACATCGTCTTTAGACGATTTCTTCAAGCAAGAGGGATAAGCTTGAGAGTTTATATCTGAAAAAAAAACGTAAACAATAAACCCTAAGTACTAGGTACTCCGCAAGATTTCCCGACCACTGGGGTCTAACCCAACTCTAATCTATAGCCGAGGTAGGTTGGTCAACACACACTGCTGCAGTCTATCCATAGATCCTTAGCTTTAAATGTAACCTTTTCTTTTCATTTCAATTGCCCTAGGAAACTAAGGTCCCCTATGCAATTAGCAATCAAGGCAAACACTCTGCGAAAACATTCATTTACTAGATCATTCCATTTCTTAACTAAGATGTTGGTCGCGATCAGGCAGCTTACAACTGGCAAGCCACAGACGATTCGAATCGATTTTCAACCTCTCGAGAGGGATACTCAGACACCCGTCATATGCGTGTACACTGACCCCACATACGACAACCCAACATCCCATACCACCTAGTCGGACCATCCTCACCGAACCCGGGTGTCAGTCCTTCGACACCCGCCCAACCTCCTCCTTGCAGTTGGTCTCGTCTAGTTCCGCACTTAGGTACAACAGGACGAGGGGTTTACCGGAGCCTGTTAAGGACGGCAAGCGAATGAGGCGCGTTCGGCCCAACCAGGTCACACATCGGACGGCCTTATGCGACACAGGCAGGATCAGAGTCCATGGCAATAATCAAAGCATAATAATATCAGAAGCGAAACTGATCCCGCCGCATGTCTATCAAATTATTAACATCCTTCTCATTCTTAAACAATTAACTTTAGCAAAAGAGTTCCGTTTTAGGCCTATGTCACCTAAGCCATCTACTGCGTATAGGATTTTTATGTTGGATACCGATTAATCATGCTCTAGGGTTTCAATCAATTCCTAACTCTAGTGCACATGCATAACCCAATTTTTATTTAAAGGACTTAAAGAAAATAGGTAATGCACCGGGGCTTGCCTGGGTTTACTTAGAGAACTGCAGTAGTCAGAAATGATTAGCACTTCAGGCTACAGTTAATTACTTCCAAAGAACACCATGACTTCATGAAAACGTACTCCAAAGCTTCTTCTTGAACAGCATCTCGCTTATAACTAGCGTACCTTGGTATGCATGAACAAGCAATGCATTAATGCAAGGATGCAAAACAAACATGCAAAAGTGCAAGAAGCATGCGTAGAAGTTACAGACTTAAATTACTTAGGGAATGTATGATGTTATGAGTGACAGCGCAAGCTCAGGTCCAAGCACTATAAACTGACTAGGCATAGACAAGGCAATCAACACCCTACGATTATAAGAGTAGCGAGTTGCAGATGAACTAGTGTTTAGTTGAGCTATTATAAACAATAAGCCAAATTGATTATATGGATGGCTAAAAGTCTTACTAATCAACAACATATATTATTTGAGAGTAAACAAAATCTAACTTAGTTAACAAAAACCACCACCTTTATTTCAGCAACAACCCTGCATACTAACAGATCTTAATCAGAGCATCAACCATGGACCACAGATAGACACTACTAAGGGACTCCGCCTAATTTCCAAATGAACTCAACTAGAGAAACGAACACACCGGTACAACATAAATGTAATTAATCAAGCAAATTGAAAGAAGGGAACAAGCTTCTATTTGCCAACTCATTAAAATAGGTTACTGAAAACTTAGGATGGTATTTGGGTTACTATAACAGCTTATACTAACATTTTATATTAACCAAACATGACATACTGTAGTCTTACTCACTACATGGCATGAGATTCAAGAATAACGGTAAACCTATGTAATATTTTTTTTTAAACTCTGAGAGAGTTCTACTTGCTTATTGGATAATACCTTCAACCAACTAACTGCATACGAGCATACCTGATTGGTAAACTAAGTAAAAGGTTTCCCAAGTGAAAAGCAGAAGAAACAAGCTAAGCACAAATATACACTTGTAGGCAAGGTAAAATACATAAAAGATTAAGCTAAACAAAGCTATACCCATGATCCTTGCATCGCTCAAATCATGTTAACATGGCAGATCAAGGATAAGCAAAATTTCATCTTACAATTATAGCAACCAACTAGTATAAATATCTACATCTAAGCAACCTTTGAGGGTTTTCGAAATTAAATTTCAAAGTAACAACAGATCATCATGCCACTTGCATCCACATTTATATCTAGACTATAGTCACATCGACAATTCCGCGACTAACCAAATCACATTAACACAATTAATCAAGAATAATACCCCTATCTCCCAAAGGGATGCATGAAAATCACTTCAATCACGCCTTCTTGAAATTAACTACAGAATTGTGCTACCTACATAATGATCCAACCACCAACCTGAACATCTATGGAATTGCATCTCACCCAAATCTAAAGGAAAGGGAGATTACCTTGGCTGTTGTCCCCTAGATTTTGAACAAGCAGAGAGGGAACAGGCTGCTGCCACTCCTGGTGCTTGCTGCTGCACGCAGGGAGGAGAGGCAGGGGAAGGGAGCTCAGTAGGGAAAAGACGAGGCAGGGTTGGAGGGGGCCGGCTGGGGAGGCAGGGTCGGCTAGCAGCTCCGCTGCCGCTGCCCCTGGAAGAGGCGCAGGGAGGAGCAGGGAGGGGGCGCCATGGAGAGGAGCAGGGAGGAGGCGCAGGGAGAAGCAGGGAGGGGGCGCAGGGAGGAAGGCCATGGCAGCCTGGTGGAGCTCGGCCATGGGGAAAGGGAAGGCCAGAGATGGATAGGGAAGGGGGTGGCGCCATGGAGGGTGAGGCTTGCGGGAGAGGTCGACCGAGGGGAGGGCGGCGCCGGTTCTTCGAGAAAAGGAGGCAGGGGGCGGTGGGAGAGGGTTCTGGGCTGTGGCCCACTCACCAGGGAGGGAAGAGGCAGGGGCCGGTGGGGCCCAAACGTCATACGAAGGAGAAAAACAATTTCCTTTTGAATTTTCGACCAGAAAATCCCGTCTGTTGGATTGGAATATTAGAAAATGAAAACGAATGAATTTGGAGAAGTTTTATATACCAAAGTTGCTTAGAATTTTATACTCTACATCTTTGGTATGCAAAGTTTTTCTTGAAACGCCCCAGAAATTAGCAGAATTCAGAGGCAAAGTTCTAAATTCTTTCAAGTACTTTGGGAGAAAAAGAATTTTGACACCTAGGTTTCCTTTTTCAAGTACTTGCATTCATGGCTCACCAAGCAAAGCAACACTGATTCATTCAACCAACATTCATGCATGAAAAAAAATTTACATGATGCTCATGAGATGCACAACGTGATACCCGGGGTATCACACAAGGGCCGCCCGGCCTTGGACCAGGCCTCCAGGCCTATAATCCAGGCCGCTCGGCCATGTGGAGGCCGCTCGGTCTGCCACCGACTTAACCTCCAAAATCGACCTTTGGATAGCTATAAATACCCCCAAGGTGTTCACTAGTAAGTATGGTGGTGTAGTAGTAGAGTAGCACTTGAGAGTGTGAAGTGTATAGTGTTGGAGAAGTGAAGTTATCCCTTAGCTTGTAGAGAGAGTGTCTCTTGTATCAAGGAGAGTAGTGAAGTGAAGAGTGAGGGAGTGGGATCTCTCTTCTCTCACGGGTTTGTAATCTCAGTGGAAGGATATTCGATTCCAGGATTGAGTAAAATTCTTTGTCCTCTACCTTTGTTATTTCATTCTTACTTTACTTTAATACTTAGTTTTATGCTTGTCTATTTACGGGAACCTTGTGCATGCTTATAGTGTTGGCTATATAGTGTTGCTTGCTCTTCTAGCTCATTACCAGTTTAGTGGTGAACTCATCAAGTAGACACGACGGTGTTAGACTTAGAGTTTACCTTGGTTAGTCAGCTGTCCCACGCAGCTCTAGTTGGTAGACACACTAGGTGACAGCTTTTGTGTTCTCAGTATTCCAATCCTATATATTTGGATAGACTCACTGATGATATAGCAGAATCCTGTAGTGCCCGCCTTTCTCAGCTGGGTATTCAGCACTCTGGTGCCTGGCAATGGTGCCACAGCTTTGGCGTCTATGTTTACATGACAAGTATAGTTCTATACATGCTTAGTATAGAAAAGTGATCTAACATCTGTTGAGAACCTGCATCTCTGTCTTTTATCCTCTACATTGCTAGCTTCACTAGTTCGGTTAGTTGTGTTGTGTGTTATCATACTCCTCATTCCTCGTGGATTCGATACCCCAGAATACTCCTGGGTGAAAGGCTACAACGTGTTTTTCATGTGCTTGCGGAGTTATATCTGGTAGGTTAAGGAACACCAATAAGCTTTTCTGGTGCTGTTGTTGGGGAACAGTAGCTATTTTAACACAGAACCAAGGCGGTCCTATCTCTCACTATACCACCACCACCATCATCACCATTCCACTGTACCACCCAATGGATCTCATGCCTATCTGCGAGTTATCTGCTCTGAAGGGCGATTTTCTGGAGCCTCCACCACCATCTACACCCATCGTCACAGATGGCTATTGGCTATGTCCCGGCTTGATAGCCTTGGTTTGGGATCAATCTTTTGCAGGATCAGAATCAGAGAGTCCCTACACACACCTCCGAGAATTTGAGTAGCTGTGCAGCTGTATCGCGATCTCAGGCATGACTGGAGAAACTCTACGATGGTTGCTCTTTCCGTTTTCACTTATGAGAGCAGCAAAAATCTAGTACAGCAAAGCAGTTGGTGCAGTAGAGGGGAGTTCGGAAAGATTCAAAATCAAGTTCTATCTACACTTCTTCCCACAACATTGAGTCTTTGACCTCCGATGTGAAGTTCTCAACTTTCGACAAGGAAGCAATGAGGACTTAGCCACAGCCTAGTCACGTTTCACCAGTCTAGTCGCATCCGGTCTAGACTTGGCGATACAGGAGTCCATGCTCTTATAGCACTTTGTCTAAGGCCTTTCACCAGGCGTAGGACTCTGTCTAGACTTAGCCTCAGGAGGATCGTTCTCTCACTTAACTGCCCTAGAAGGATGAAGAGTTTTTAACAAGATACTCAAAAAATCCTCTGATGGCAGTGAGATTGAGAAGCCATGCTCACAACTACAAGATCCACCTGAGCCCAACTGCTCTGAAGAAGGCCAAAACACTCAACCACCAGCTCCACTATCCTGTCAAATCCTCAGAATTGAGGACATCCCTGAACGAAGCACGTCGCAAGACACTAAGAGGGTCAGTGCCTCTGTGACAAATCCTCTGCCAGTCCCTCCGTTCTCATTCTATGATGAGTTGTTCACGGGCTTTGGGAATGTATCTCAGCTACCCAAAGAGACTCGATGCTTCGAAAGGACCTCTCAACCAGCATACGTATTCCCACAACAGATACATCAAATGAGAGAGGACCTACTATGGCTTACAGCTGTAATAAATCGAGAATGGCTAGAAGAGAGACGACTCGACACAAAATTCATTAGGTTCTGCCCAAGACCAACTCTCGTCCCTAGCCAGGTATTCAACATGCTCCCACAAGACATTCTTTATGACCCACGGGTCAGGGTGAACATCATTCCTAAATATGTTGTAGACACCCATTTCCCTACTCAACCACGATCAAAATCCGACATTCACTTGAAGTGGAACAAGAATGAATCATTGGAAATCATGGAAGCATTCGGATCATACCAGTTACCTTGCGGGACAAACGGGTGTTCTTGGATCTCCACATCTTCAACATACCCAAGGGGCCTAAGCCACTCATTTTGATCGGGCTCCCGATTGCTTCCCTCATCAACACAATCAATCCAGGGCAGCTACAGCTTCAGTTTGGTAAAGAGGTGCTCGAGGTTGGCATGAGTCGAGCATTGAACACCAAAACGGAGTCTAAGCCAGAGGTTGACCCCCTAGAAGAAGTGATGGGTATTTCACTTGAGGAAGAGGAGGATCAACACAGCCTAAGGGAAGAGGCTAGCGACTTCAGTGCGGTAGAAGAGCCACTTGAGTTCGAAGAACTACGTGAATCTTTGTGGTATGACCCCCCAAAAATAGAGCTTAAATAGCTACCGCCTGGCCCGAAGTATGCCTTCCTTGTAACACCCTGAATTTTACTTTTAGCAGTTTAAATAAAATCACTATGCTTTATTTAATTTTCTAAGGATTATGCCTAGCCTTGCATGTCATGATTTATTTTATTTGGGCAAGTGATTAAAATATATCATAGGTCAACCTTGTTGATGCAATCATGCCGACATGCATATTTTATTTGTGTATGAGAAACTGTTCTAAATGCGTTTAGTTATCATCGAGTTGTTTCTGGGAATTTTCCGGATTTATCTGGAGGCTTTTCCTATTTTCCCTAAGCAAACTCCTTTTATTTGAAGTTCTTCTGATCTTTTTATTGAGCTCTAAATATTTTATTTGAGTTCATTGGGTGCCAAAACATTTCTAGGAATTTTTCTGGAATTTTTAGAGCCACCGGAGTATTTTTTCGGGACACGAATAACTATTCTAGATTTTATGGAATTATTTTATTCTCCGAAATTGAATATTCCGAAAAGAGGTCGAATTTAACTCGGCCTAAACCGGTGCATATATATATTCATCGGAATCCTCTCGTCTCTCCGTTTTTCAATCCCGCAACCCTAGCCTCTAGATATAAGGAAGAAGTTCGGAAGGTGCTCCAACTCCGGTGAACACTCGGCGTGGATTTTCTCCGCATCCGTTCACCTCCGGCGAAATCCAAGGGTACCACGACGTTCGTCTCATCGAGCTCTTCGTCGAGGTGGTCTCCGTTTCGCAAGTCTCTCTTCGATTTTTCCTACGTCTACGTTTCTTCTCTAACTCCGGTGAGCATTCGTCCCCTCTGTTTCCCTCCGGCCGCCTCGGCTCGCGTGCCTGCCTCTAAGGGTCCCTCCGACCTCTCTCTCCCACAGTGGCACCCCGGGCCCCGCGCCTGAGACTTCCCGCCAGCTTGAGCGCGAGGCGCTTCTGCCTCACCGCCGTGCCACCTAGGGCCCCACGCCCTTGACTCCGCTCCCATCCTGCTTGCACACGCGCATCCTGCTTGCACACGCGCAGGAGCAGACCTGCATGCACCTGCCTGCCTCACGCACAGCGCACAGCAGTGCCTGGGTCCCAGCGGCCCCCTCTGCCCCTGCCTGCTCCCAGCTCCCGCTCGCCCCGCCGGGCCCCACCATCTCCTAGCCGCCCGCCCCGTACGACGCGTCGACGCTGCCCCGCTTCCTCCTGCGCGGGAGCGTACGCCCGCTCGCTCCGCCTGGGCCCCCCGCCGCCTAGTGCCTACGCGCGCGACCGAGCGAGCCCAGGGTCCCATGCTGCATACCCCTGCCACGTGTCAGTTCCGCATTGGTCCGATCCAGCGTTCCGCGTTCCAGCTCCCCGCACGGGATCTAGATCCGGCCGCACTGTATCCTACAGGATCTTCTGCGGCCACAACTCCGATGCCCACCACGTGTCATCAGGTCCAACCAACCAGTAAGCGCCACGTCGCCGCTGCCAGCACGTTTTTGCAAAGTAGCCCCTGCTGTTTCCAAAAATTAACCTGCAGCTCTCTCCAACAGTAGCAGACCCCTGTTTTAACAGTTTAAACCCCAGTTTTCGATAATAATTTACAACCAAGCCCTACAACCTTCAAAACCACGTATCTTCTCTGTTTTAAATCCGTTTTCGACGATTTTCGTGCTCAAGTGTTCGTAGCAACACGTAGAATAATTTTATAACTGTTTTACACCTTGTTTTTATGTAGTGGTGTACTGTTTCTTATCTTTTTTCTTGTTTGCTTGTATGTGTGATTATGTGGATGCTTGTATGGCGCTACGATCGTGCGTAGACGTTGCTCCGCCTGTTGAGTTTGAAGAACTGCCTCTAGAAGCCTCTGAGCAGCAGCAAGGAAATTTTGAAGAAGGCAAGTATAACATAAACAACACCCAATAACCCTTTTTAATCACTACATGTGCATTTAATTTTGTATGACTATAAGGATATTACCTTAGCTACTTTTATCCTGATATTCACCTTCGGGAATGCATTTGATTACGTTGTGCTAGGTGCAAGCGCTAACTCATGTCTTTTTGGTTAATTAATTTTGACTAATGGTTCTATACAATTAATTGTCGGGCTTGACCATGAAGCGGTTTATGTCCATTTTAATAACCTGCTTTTTAGCAACATGGTTTAGGAATGCCTGAGCAATGTGCTCGTGTGCTTTTGCGGCTTCTCTCCTTAAGGACCAGTTCACAAAGCGACCACCTAGGACAACAGTGCTACCATAAGGCCGGAATGGGACGGACTTAGCTGATTAATTAGATTGTTTTAGTTTGTTGTAACTTACCTACGGGGTAAGAGGGGAGGTTAGCTTCTGTGGTCGCTGCTCTGCCTTAGGTTGAGTGTGCTTTACGTGATGTATGTGCTTCTTCCTTTGTGAGGCGGACACCACCGTTGCGACCCTGAATCCTTAGCAGTTACATCTTACTAAACTGATCTTTGTAAAAGGCTTCGTAGTGTGCTTGCTAGTCATCTCACCTAAGGTGTGTGGTGAACCCCTAGCGTAGCGCATGACTTATGGGTAAAGATGTACAACCTCTCGATAGTATAGAACTGACATGTCAGCCGTGCTCACGGTTATAAGCGGTCCAGACCCTTCCCAGTGATTAGTGGTTTATCTTGGTTTTGGTTATTGGTGATGGTTATATTGACTAAATGTTATTTACTTCTTTATGCACTATCTTTAGGTTAATTGTTCTTTAATCAATAATAGTAGACATGTTTTAAATAAAGATGCTCAATTTAAAAGCTCATGCAGTCTGTTAGCTAAACCTAGAGCCTCATGGTTTATGTTATATTTGTTGAGTACGAGTTGCTGTAGTCACACTTGCTTCTTTATATTTATTCCTTTGATGGGAAAATCCAACCGTTGTTCAGTTGATAGAGATGCTGAAGATTATGTACAAGATTACGATGAGTATTAGGCGCTTCGTTCACCAGTCGACGTCCCTGTGGCGCCCTAGTTATATTTTGTTTTACGCTTCCGCAATGCTACGCTATACTCTGAGTTAAAGACTTGTGTCACTATGTAATAATGAGATGTTTTAATGTTATATACGCTTTTATCTTTGACATGTGTATGTGGTACTTATGTAATTTGTCATATATATGCGAGACTTGATCCTGGCGCATATATATTTTGCACGGTTTTGTTCGTTGGAAACCGGGCGTGACAAATTTTGGTACCAGAGCCATGTTGACTGTAGGACGAGAGCCTAGTTAGAATTAGTCGTGTTTAAGGATTTCACTTCCCTTGTCTTGCTTCTGATTTTAAAGGCTTTGTCTTTATTTTTTCTTACTGATTAATTGCTAACCCTATGTTGAAATTTTTTTTATTCCTTTTGTCATATATAACTGCTCTTAACCTTTGCTGTCGTCTCGGTAGAAGATGCCGATGGTAACCAGGAGCAGCCTTCGCCGTATCGCGCTGCCCGTTCCGCAGCGTGCTTCTGCATCCCTGCCGCCATCGCAGCCTGAGCCCTAGCCTGAAGACCAGGTGTCCCAGCAGCAGCCTCTCGTACATCAGCCGGCGCCAACACCACCTCCACAGGACCACGAAGTGATTATTCCGAGTGATGACTCAGATGAGGAGGACCCGGAGGAGCGCGTCTACTACACCAGCTCAGCCGACGATGATGCTCCTGCGCTCATGTCAGCTCGTGTGGGACAGACTCCCGCGGGTGCTGCCGTGGAGACGAGGATGGTTCCCGCCTGGATGGACAAGACCCATGAGAATGATGGTGCTGGACGGAAGTTCCCCGCGCTCCTACACAAGTGCATCGACTATCTGGACTTTCCTACCTACAACATCATGTACGAGTGCCGGGAGGGTGTACATCCTGTCGCCGGCTCTATGTGGACTGCCCGCGCGAAGATCTTGAAGCCCAACCCCAACCATGGAGGAGGAACCGTGGTACGTCAACATCAGTGCATAGCAGCCCATGACACAATGGAGTTCGCCATAGAAGATGCTGCATGTCAGCCTTTGGGAGTCATCTGCCATGACTTCCGCGACTATCTTCACCATTCTGGCTACCGCAACCTTCCACAACGCTGATCTAGGGAGATAGGACAGAGCATAACTCCAAGCGTTAACCCGCTAATGGAGACGCTTCTTGAGTACGTGGCTGCCAGTTGCTCCCTCCTCGACAGAACCGCTGACAAGCTTCATCGCCGGAACAAGGATGTGTTCGAGCTCCAAGCGCGGCTGGACGGGGTGCCAGGCCTCAACCCCAGGGCACCCATAGTAGATCCAACCCAGTCACCTCCTCGCAAGAGGACCCGTGCAGGTGATCCAAGTGGTTTTACTAGTGTTTCCCCTAATGAGGATTAGGCAACCTTTATGAGATATTGTTAGTGCATCTTGTCTGGTCGTTTGGAGTCGAGTTATGTCTGGTGTGTTAAGCTTGAGTTAAAGTTTGGTGTGTGAATGCTTGTTATTATGAATTATGTTTGATTTGGTTCTTTGCTTGATTACTAGTCTAGCTGTGGCGTTGTCTACAATATAAACAACTATGAAGACCAATATAAATTAATTAATAAAGTTAGATAGTTGGGATATATGCAGCCATCTACTCTTTTGTTCTCTCTATTTTAGCTGTCAGCTTTATCTGTCAGCTCTATTTATCGTCTTGGATAGGCAACAATTATTTACTTAGATTGTCTCAACTCCTGTAAACAGATGGTTAACACCAGGAACCGAGACAATGGACCAGAGGACGACAATCAGCCTAATGGTGCTCAGCTGCCCAACCCTCCGCAGTTGACTGCAAAGCAATTCTACAACCTACAGATGTAGATGATGGCTACTCTCAACAATACTGCTCAAGCCTTGCAGCATGTCCATGCCAACGCACCGCAGCAGCAGAGGGACAGACGTGTGGACTTTCTGAAGGGACACCCCCCTACTTTCCCTCATTCTGCTGATCCACTTCAGGTAGATGATTGGCTCCGTGCAAGTGGAGCGGCAGCTTGACATCGCTCAGTGCAATGATCAAGAGAGGGTCCTGTATGCCGCGGGATAGCTTATAGGCAGCAGGACAGAGAACGTCTCACCTTTGCTCAGTTCTGTGAGAGGTTCAGGAGTCACCATGTGCCGGCGATTGATCTCAGTCTTGGAGAAGTACATATCAGTGCTTGGGTACTCACTCCAAGATCTGAAGGGAATCAGCCCAAACCTGTGCACACATCTTATTCCCATGGAAACCGAACATCGGCCTACAAGGGAACCACAACGAAGACTCAACAATGCGATGAGAGAGGTAGTCAAGAAGGAGGTACTCAAACTCCTACATGTAGGTATCATTTACCCCGTACAAGATAGTGAATGGGTCATTTCAGTCCAAGTCATACCAAACAAGGGTGGGATGACAATCATCAAGAATCAAAACAATGAGTTAATCCCTCAGTGTATTGTTACCAAATGGCAGATGTGCATCGAGTACAGAAAACTAAACTCTGCCACCCAGAAAAATCATTTCCCTCTCTCTTTCATTGATGAGATGCTCGAAAGACTGGCCAACCACTCATTCTGCTATCTTGATGGCTAATCATCAGATCCCCATTCACCCGGATGACCAGAGTAAGACCACATTCACTTGTCCCTATGGCACTTTCGCTTATCGGTGGATGTTGTTCAGGCTATGCAATACTCCAGCATCGTTCCAGTGATGTATGATGGCCATATTCTCTGACCTGATCGAGAACATAATGGAAGTCTTCATGGATGACTTCTCAGTCTATGGCAAGAACTTTGATGGATGTCTAGAGAATTTGGAAAAGGTTCTCTAGAGATGCAAAGAAGTTGACCTTGTCCTAAACTCAGAGAAATGTCATTTTATGGTCAGAGAAGGGATTGTGCTAGGACACAGAGTATCAAAGAGAGGCATAGAGGTGGATCGTGCAAAAACTGAAGTCATTGAGTAGCTACCGCCTCCATCAAACATCAAGGCACTCTGAAGATTCCTTGGTCATGCTGGGTTCTACAGGAGATTCATCAAAATTTCTCCTTTATAGCCCGGCCACTGACCAACCTTCTAGCCTGAGACACACCCTTTGTGTTTGATGATACCTGCCAAGAAGCCTTTCATACACTTAAGAAGGCACTTGTCACAGCATCCATCATCCAACCACTTGACTGGAATGCTCCATTTGAAATCATGTGCGATGCCAGCGATTACGCTGTAGGAGCCATCTTAGGCCAGAGCAAGGATAGAAAACATCATGCCATATCCTATGCAAGCAAGACGCTTACTGGCCCACAACTGAATTATTCCACCACCAAAAAAGAACTTTTGGCCGTTGTCTTTGCCATTGATAAATTCATATCATACTTTGTGGGAGTCAAAGTTATCATATACACAGACCATGCAACTCTCAAGTATCTCCTCACCAAGAAAGATGCAAAGCCACGACAAATACGGTGAGTCCTGTTACTCCAAGAATTCGATATAGAGATCAGAGACAAGAAGGGAGTTGAAAATTCAGTTGCAGAAACATCATCCTTGTCGATTGATGATTACATGAGAGATGATGTGGCGGAACCGCCGATTTAATCCGGGCTAAGCACACCTGCCACCTTTGGCTTGTAGTGTAATTAGACCAAACTAAACCCGGTCGTCCGTCGGGAGTCATTTGACCCCCGATAAAACCAAATCCTAGAGGAACCGACATCATACGCATCCAGCCCATGATGGAGACACAACAGTTACATCATCACAGGCAGTTGAAATAGAGTACAAGTAGATATACTTTACAAACCGGTTCGAAATAAAATACAAGTTTCAACATAATGCCATACAAATGGCAAGTTCAAATCAGATAGCGGAAGCGATTTCAAAAACATCTCGCAGCGGAAACGAAATACTTTAATAGTCTTCATGCAACGATGATCGAGGCAAGCAGCACCGAGCCCAACGGTACTACCCTCCTCCAAGCACTTGTCCAGATGTCTTCGGTACTTGTACTCAAAAGGTGGGGGCAAACCTTGAGTACTAATTACTCAGTAGGACTTAATGGAATGGCTTACGGCTGACGCGAAGCTTGCTTACTAACAAGTGGGTCCTTAGCCATTCATTTTTAAACAGTGGTATATCAACATAAAGTAACAATTTCATCATTTGCATATAACTCCATAATAATAACTTACAGAAATGTAAGCAACACAGTAGTACAAGCATGTAGTCTTTGAAAACATGAGTAAAAGATATGATATATTCAAGTAGTTACTACGTTGAACGTTAAAGGTATTGGCATTCCCACACATGGTGGGCATCAGCAATTCGACTCGATTTTAATTCCCGAGAATAACTTTCATGCCAGGGGTATATGCTTACTAGCCATCGCGTTCCCACATATAGCCCCCATCTGCACCTATCTTGTCCCAAGATTCAAAGCGCCCCCACCTAACCCCCGGGTTGTGCCCCTTCAGGAGCGTTACCACAGCGCACTGGGTCAGCCCTCCCTTGAGTACAAGCGCCCTCGGGCCCAACGGCCTCCAGCAAGTGGATGGGCGGCACCTCGAAAACTCTGGACAAGCCTAGTTAAGACTTCACCGGTCCCATACCCCGGTTAAGCAATCTAGCAATATTATGCCGACCAATAGGTGAACAACGGACAGACCTTAAACGACTCGGGCGGAGCCAAATGATACAACAACGCACACCACAAAATAAAATTATTCTCCACCCGGTCTCCATTTAAATCATGAGCATAAGATTAATTCCTCAATAGTAAAAGTTCTTGTGATTTTTGAAACCACCTACACGACGAGTGACTCCTTTCACTCGTGTCTACTCACACCTAGCAATTCTAGGCAACTCGTCCTACAAACTCTAGGTATAGGTGCTAGGGCCAGGGCGGCCAGGGAGTCTAATGCAAGGGTTTTCAATCAACTCCTAATGCGGATGCGTAGCCATCAATCAAGACAATATAAGCAGGGAAATTCATGGTCCTGCCTACCTTTGCTTATTTTCAACCAAACCAACAAACTAAGCTAATGTTAGTTTGCCGGGTTGTGAGGCTTTGCCCCAGGCAACCCCTTGATCTCTTGGACAACTCCTTCTTCCAAATACCACTTCAGGGACCTCCAGGTGGTATTTGGGTCTTAGTTGGTCTTCTGGACCACCGTTGTTTGATGTAGCTCCACGCAGTTGCGTATCGATCATGTATCTGCAATAAGCGTTGCTATATGAATGATACGCATGATGCAAGGAATGAGATACACGAATATCAAGCACACATTTGAACAATTAATTCATGGTTAGGCAAAAAGGTGATTGATAAACTACTTAGACAAGGGTACTTTTGTGGAAAAGGAAGCAGGCATACACTCATACAATCAGATGTTCACATAAGCATAGTTGTACAGTAACATGGTTGCATAAATTTTTGGAGGGACTTTTAGAGTGTATTAAAGAGCACTTTCCTATTTTATTATTTAAATCACCATAGCATCTGTTATTTTCAAAACACATAGCAAACAGCAAGCAAAACACATGGAACTTTATTTCTAGGCTACATTGGACCAAATGAGAATAATATAACCCCTATGGATTTTTCTGGACAAGTTTTACGTAGCATGCATTTTCATATACATAAAATCTACTAATTATTAATGTTAGTGGTAAATCTGTCATTTTCAGCAAGGTCTAGGGGAAACAGAAATACTAGTTCATAACACATCACATAAATAGCACTCATACCAAGTTTCATAATTTTTGGAGCACACTTACCCTACTCTTGCTAATTAACTAATAAAACAAAGCATCTACCAAAGCAAGGGCAAAACAGTCATTTTACATAGCAAGACCTAGTCCATTGTGTAGAGCTACTCTCAAGCAATCCCACAAAATAAATTTCATATTTTTATGATTTTTCTACTAATTTCTAGAATATTTTAAACTTCATATGCCAATTCCGGAAGACACAATAAAGCTATCTGGCAAGGGGTAGTAGGCAAAAAGCTTGAGACACAATAAACAATGCAACGAATTTGTTGTACCTTGAGGGTTAGATCTGCAAAAGTCCAAAGCTCGGGTTAATATGTGAAGTAGGCATAGATCTAGGGGTTTTTGGCAGTTTACTTAAGACTCATTGAATAGTAAAACGAATATAGGAAAAAGCAGGGGCATAATAGCAAAACTACCATCTCTCCCTTGCTTTCTTCTTCCTCTGATCAGGGGACACCGCGCGCAGGGGAGGGGACTGCGCGGGGCTACGCCGGCGACATGGGGGCGGGGTGGTGGAGCAGGGGCTCTGGGAATCCGTTCCCAGCGATGGGGAACTCATCCCCCTAGCTCTCGTCGTTCGGGTGGACTGTGGAGGTGGCACTAGGAGCGTGAACAGGCGATGAACCGAGTGACAGTGGCGGTGGCGGCGGCGCTCGATCCGGCGTGGAGGAGGGATACAGGGGCCATGGTGGGGCGCATGGGTTGCGCGAGGAGGAGGCGAGCACGAGGGTGGAGACCCGGACGCGAGAGAGGGCGCCGGCGTAGGGGCTCCATGGTGAGGTGGTGGTGCGGCGCGGCCATGGTGGGGGCATGCATGGCCGGCAGTGGTAGGGCATGAATCGAGAGCTAGACCATGGGGAATCGATGGAGCACCCCGAGGCGAGTGCGGTGCTCATGGTAGCGGGGCAAGGGGCGGCCGGAAATCGGCGCGCGCATGAGCTCGAGCCGGTCGGCTCCCATGGTGGCCAGTGGAAATAGAGGGAGTGTAGAGAAAGTTCGAGAGGTGGGCGGACAGGGAGAGTGAACGAGGGAGGAGTGGAGGGAGGCGAGCGCCGGGTGGCTTCCACTTGAAGCCAAGAAGAGTGGAGCTCGGGGAGGGCGCTCTTGTAGGTGGCAGAGGCCGGTGGCCGCGTGGCCACCATGGCCAGGGCGCGGCGGTAGCGGGTTGGGGAAGAGGAAGGACAGCGACGCGGTGTACTGGGTCTATAGACCCGTAGGCGCTGACATGTGGGACCGGGGCAAAGGCAAAGGACACGGGTCCATGGACTGGGTGCACGAAGGGCATAAGTGGTTTTCCAATACCGGGGGCGAATGGTGGTTTTCGTTCGGCTGGTATTCGCGGCCTGGCGCGTGGGGCCCGCTTGTCATAGAGACAAAAGGGAATGGAAAATTCGAAAAATGGAAAATGGTTGTTTGACCAAGATGACAGGGTTCTGAATTTCACATTTTTGAAGATCATAGGGGCCGAATTTGACCAAACTTAAAATACAAAAGTTGTTGTAAACTTGATAATCTACAACTCTTGTATAAACATTGATGCCATGTTATATATGAATTTTGGGATATAATTTGAATTTAAATTGCTGACCAGTGTTTGACCCAATTAAAAATTCTAAACCTCCTCTTTGTGATCGGTTTCATACAAAATTTATTATACCACTGTTGTTCAACTGTTCATGACCTACAACTTTGATATATAAAGTCTTGCAAGATAATGATTTTCATTTCACAAAAATTTGAAATCTCTATTCAGATCAAATTTGGATAGACTTCACTAGGAGACAGAAAATGAGCTAAAACACCATGCAAACCTTTGTGCATGTCAAAACTCCAATTACCAAAGTTGTTCAGCATGAAATTGTTTACAAGTTTGGTATATAAGGTTTCTTCCAATTCACCACAAAATTTAAAATATAAGGCCGAACATATTCAGGGGTTTGGTAAAACAACAAGTTTACTTCCTGTGGAGTCTTTTTTGTTTTCAACTTTTGAACTACCAAACGAAGTCCAATTGATTCAAGGCCAGATGCATTTGAAAGTTAATGAATCCAATTTCATTTCATAGAAGGGAAGATTTTGAAGTTGTATAGTGAAATTGAAAGTAATTTCAAAATGAAGTTTGGGAAAGAGTGTCGACCCTAAACTTAGCAACATTTCCTGAGCGTAGGCTAACTGGGTTTGGTTTGAACTTTTGAGCCCCTTAACATCTGATTTTGAAATTGGTCAAAATAGCAAATTTGAAGGTAACTTCCTGAACTAAAACTTTTGTATTTGATGTCCTGCATAAAATGTATAAATGTCTAACTACTCAACCCAGCAACGCAAAGTTTTGCATATTCAACTTGAAAATTTTGACTCAGTGGTTTCCTAGCCTGGTTATTGTTCCTCTCTAAGCATGATTAAATCCAAATCATTGATTAACACTAATCAAATCGTGTGTCAAGGCTTTTGAGATGCCAGGGGCATCACAGATGATACCCTCCTAAAGGTTACAACATCCCAACCATATGCAGAGCTGGTCAACTACTTGGTCGCAGGATACATACCTGAAGGAGTTGATACAAGGAAACTGATCCACGATAGCCGATTCTATCTCTGGGATGACCCCTACTTATATAAACTCTGCACAGACTGACTCTTACATCGCTGCATTCTTCCTTGCGAAGTCCCTTAAATCCTTGACAGATGTCACTCATCTTCCTACGGAGGTCACTATGGAGCCTACCGAACTCTTCCAAAAAATTGGCAAAGTGGATTCTACTGGCCAAATATGTATGATGATGCCAAGGAGTTCGTACGAAGGTGTCCAAGGTGCCAACGCCAAGGAAACATTAACACAAGGGATGCTACGCCACTCACTAGCAACCTTCAACTCGATGTATTTGATGTGTGGGGCATAGACTTTATGGGGCCCTTCCGCAAGTGTGGAGACAAAGAGTACATCCTGATCGCAGTAGACTATGTATCAAAATGGGTAGAGGCACTGCCGTGTTCCATGACAGATTCAAGACATTCGATCAGAATGTTCTATGACACCATCTTTTCTCGATTTGGTATGCCAAAGGTCATCATCAGCGACGGAGGACCACACTTCATAGATAAAAGATTTAAGAGGTACCTTGCTGAACTCGGTGTGGATCACCGTGTTGCCACTCCATATCACCCATAGACAAGTGACCAAGCTGAGATAACAAACAAGCAGATCAAGAACATCCTGCAGAAAACCGTCGAAGCTATGGGAAAAGACTGGGTATCCAAGCTACCCGACGCTCTCTGGGTGTACTGCACAGCATATAAAACTCCTATTGGCATGACACCATATCAAATGGTGTATGGCAAGACTTGTCATCTACTAGTAGAACTTGAGTTCAAGTCTCACTGGGCGATAAGGAAGTGGAACATGTATCTCCAAGCATCAGGAGTTCGAAGACAAATTCAATTCGCTGAATTAGATGAATGCAGGGAGAAGGCCTACCACATTGCCAAGCTTTACAAGGAGTGAACAAAATGATGGAACAACAAGCGCATTAAGATAAAGACATTCAGACCAGGAGACAAGGTACTACTCTTTAATTCTCACGTTCGTTTGTTTGGTCATGGTAGGCTTAGAAGTAAGTGGAAAGGACCCTTTTTGGTCCTCGATGCTGCCGATCACAGTGCCATCACTCTTTAGGACGATGATAGGAAAATCTTTAAGGTGAACGGACAATGCCTACAATTTTTCTTAGAGCCCAAAATGCCACAGCTCAAAGAAGTGGACGTCTATGAGCTGGAAGAAGTGGCATGATCACACGGCCACGGTCTGGCTTCGACCTAAAACGAATCCATGTACACTACCATGCTCCTCACTTTTCTGTCTTATCTCACCTTTTGCTTCCATTACACCAATCAGCCAAAGTTCAAAGTTTTCACGATGAAAACGGTTTTCTCTACACCAAAAAGGGCAAAACCAACCTCTGGTCCGCCAAACCAAGGTTGGTGAGGCTGCCCGGCTCAAGAGCCAGGCCGCCCGGCCCCTAGTGTGGCCGCCCGGCCTCTCCACTTTGCCGCCTAGCCGCCTCACTTTGAATTTTAGAGTGATCTAATCCCCAACAGCTCGGAAACTTGGTTGAGTAGATGAGATCGAGCCACCATTGATTTAAAGGCAAGAGTTCACCCCCTTCCTGCACTTTCACCATTCCCATCTCATCTCCACCTCGAAAACCTAAGTCATGGCCTCTAACAACACACTCTCCAAGAGCCTAGCCCTCACATCCGGCACCACGGTGACCTACTCACTGGCATCAATGATGAACTCATCCCAAGAGGAGTCATCCCCATCATGAATGACACAGTGGTTTTAGACATCACGCCATTGGCCGCCCAGCCACACCCTCAGGCCGCCTGGCCCCAGGGCAGGCCGTCCGGCCTCTCGTGCGTGCTCTCGTAGTGTAGGAAGGCCTGCTCGTGATCTATCTCTTGTGCGAACCATCGCCAAGAAGGTGTTTTGGGCAGATTCTCCTCGGCCTAAGGTCAGGAAGATCAGCTCCAAGGTGCCAGTGGGGAAGCTTTTCTCGGATGATTCCATGGATCACTGGTCTACACCGTTTGGGGCAGAGCCACAACCTCTGTAAAGTGGGGGAAGGTGTTGATCCCAAAGCATAAGGAGGACATCCTTCGGGGAGATGCATCTATTGATGAATCCATTGACTCCACTCCCCCCAAGAGGACCATCCATCGGATTGCAAAACTCCCTCTGATCAGGACTCCATCGGGACACTTTGAAGAAGCGGAGGAGGAGGAGGAGAAAGAGACCATCGAGACTCTTAAGTTGGAGATAAAAGCGCTGAAGCATGCACTCCATAGGCTTGAAGAACGCTGTGCAGAAGGCGAGCATTGGAGGTAGGAGATCAACGACAAGTTAGAGATCCTTAGGAAGGGCTTCTCCTCCAAGTTCTGCTACCTTGTCAAAGCCATAGGGCACCCAGAAGCCTATGATCCACCCATGCCATAAATGCCCCGGGCTTCATAATAATTTTTTTAGTATAGGTGCCCTTTTGTTTTCTTAGTGCTTAGGTTTTGTTTCTTTTATTTCTTTGTATGAACAGCGCCAATCTTTGTTTTAGTCATTTCCTTTCATCATTAATGCTTAGATCAATAAAGTTTTGCTTACCTTTACTTTGAGTTCAAGTGTGGGGGGAATGGCACTTGGCCACCCCATCTTCCTATCACTAACCCACAGAAACGAACGAGAAACAAGATGTACAGGGTTCCACCGCACTACTCACAAAAACCTGGGATGATCTAAGCCACAAGCTGGTCGCCTAGCCTTGACCCTTGGCCGCCCGGCCTATCCCTGGCTGCCCGGCCTTGACCCCTGGCCTGTCACGCTCATGATAAACATACTACACACAGAAACATACGTCCCTGAGCACTTCTCCACACAAGTTGATCGGTGCAAAGGTTGGAAGGCCAACCACATAGGCCGCCCGGCCTGGTCCCCTAGCCGCCCGGCCAAGCAGGAGGTGGATAGCCCATCCTCACTTCGCCTTGCACCATGAACCAGGTATTATTTTCAATAGTTCAAGTATGGTTCATTGCATTTCATTCCGAACATGAAACTTAGATAAAAATCCACTCTACCTGATCATATCTTCAACTTGTGTCTATGCTTGTACAAACTTTACTCCTTATGTTGAAGTAAAATTGCCCATGGATACCTTTTTATTAGAGACCCACTTTGAGTTAAGATGTTGGTTCATAAGATATAAGTTACATGGATACATAGCAGTGATCTCCCGCTAAGGCAAAGAGTTTTGTTTTGCTAAAAATAATAAAAACGTGCGCTACTCCGATGTTCTCAAGACACATGTCCTACCAGTGCCACAAACAAAAATTCTTATACATCAAAGACATCTTTGAATGTTCTGAACCTTGTCAAATTTTGTGCCATCAAATGAGTTAGAATCATTCAAGATTTCTGGCTATCACGTGCATGTTCATACCACAAAGTTCCAGCAAGTTGTGCTATGTAAAATTCCAAATACCCCTCATCGGTCATGCAAAAAGAGAGGAAAAGAGGCATGGAATAGAATTGAAAAAAAAAGAGAAAAAGAAAAGAAAGAAGGAAGGAAAAATACCATGCCCTCTCTCACATCAAAAGGGGAATACAAAAGCACACTTACTGATAACTTTCCGCGACACTTGCACATAGCCAAAATCTTCGAGTTGATTCATACTCTTTGCTTTGACACTTGATTTGACTTGGTGATACAAAGATAATGAGATAGTCTCACGCTTTTCCAGCTCCACCAAACTTAGATTACGAGGAAAGGAAACACAAGGATTCTCATCCTTTGAGCGATTGAGAGGTGATCTTGAGAACAAAAGAATGGAGCACCATATTTTTGAAAACCAAAAAACCTCTTTTGCTCATAGTTGGGAGAAAACTGTTGTGACACCTGGAACTTGTTCTTAGTCTCAACATCCCAAACTCAAAGTGTAGCCACCATTGAAATCCTGGGCAAGATGAACTTACTTAGGAGTAACCTTTGTACTAGCTAAGTCTATGGTTGTCTTGTGCCCTCTACACCATGCTTAACCCTCGTTTGCTCGAGGATGAGCAAAGCTCTAAGTGTAGGGGGTGTTGGCGGTCGTTATAACCTATTTCGACCATCAACATTTCATGTTTCAAGGGTGATTTTTATACAAGATTCATATGTATTAACTAGTTCCATGAGTTGTGTACAAAGATCTTGCAGAAATACATGTCATGGTGCAAATACACACAAAACATGATGAAACCAAGGTGCAACAAAGGAAGGATGGACAAGGGGTGACCAAACCCTGGCCGCCCAGCCATGTCGACTGGCCACCCGGCCGAAGGACCAGGCCGCCCGGCCTCCCTCCACCTCTCAGCACTAAGGACTAGCCACCAGGGCTAAGTCCCAGGCCGCCTGACCCACCTCATTGGCCACCTGGCCTGTGATTTGCTCCAATTGCCACGTCCTTCAACCTGCATGCAAGAGACAACATGTCAAAACACAATTCCACGTTGGAATCCAAGAGATCAATGCAAAAACACCGTGAAAGGCTGCCACCTCACCGATCCAGCCCACGGATTGGCTAAGTCAGTGATCTAGGAGAGTGTCATCCGATGGCTAAGGAAGAAACACAAGGCAAATCCAATGATACATGCAAAAGCACACTATTTTAACTGTCAACCGCCTTACCCAAGTGACCAGAAGCATTGAATGGAATAAGTCAGTGGATCCAAGGGCCGCCCAGCCATGTGGAGGCCACCCGGCCTACCACCTGTCCCTCAGCCACTGACTTAACCTCCAAAACCAACCTTTGGACAGCTATAAATACCCCCAAGTGTTCACTTGTAAGTATGGTGGTTTTAGTGGTAGAGTAGCACTTGAGAGTGTGAAGTGTATTGTGTTAGAGAAATGAAGTTATCCCTTAGCTTGTAGAGAGAGTGCCTCTTCTATCAAGGAGAGTAGTGAGGTGAAGAGTGAGGGAGTGGGATCTCTCTTCTCTCCCGAGCTTGTAATCTTAGAGGAAGGATATTCGATTCCAAGATTGAGTAAAATTCCTTGTCCTCTACCTTTGTTATTTCATTCTTACTTTACTTTCATACTTAGTTTTCTGCTTGTCTATTTATGGGAACCTAGTACATGCTTATAGTGTTGGCTATGTAGTGTTGCTTGCTCCTCTAGTTCATTACCACTTTAGTAGTGAACTCATCAAGTAGACACGACAGTGTTAGACTTAGAGTTTACCTTGGTTGGTCGGCTATCCAACGCAGCTCTGGTTGGTAGACACACTAGGTGACAGCTTTTGTGTTCTCAGTATTCCAATCCTGTACGTTCGGATAGACTCGCTGACGATATAGCCGAATCCTATAGTGCCCGCCTTTCTCGGCTAGGTATTTAGCACTCTGGTGCCTGGCAGTGGTGCTACAGCTTTGGCGTCTATGTTTACATAACAAGTATAGTTCTATGCATGCTTACTATAGTAAAGTGATCTAACATCTGTTGAGAACCTGCATCTCTATCTTTTATCCTCTACACCGCTAGCTTCACTAGTTCGGTTAGTTGTGTTGTGTGTTATCATACTCCTCGTTCCTCGTGGATTCGATACCCCAGAATACTCCTGGGTGAAAGGCTACAACGCGTTTTCCGTGCGCTTGCGGAGTTATATCTAGTAGGCTAAGGAATGCCAACACCCACCTTGCATCCCTATAGATCACTCTAAAACCCCCTAATCTTGAATTTCTTGTTTGGAAACGAAAATGGCTGCCTAAACCTAAGTCTAAGCAAACTCTAAAACCAGCCAAGAGGAGTGGCTAATGGTAGCCACCTCCTTATTTATACTACAGAGTAAGCCCTAAGGCAGTTTTGCACTTGACCCCCTATATTACAGACTCTTGACACTACAAAGGTCCGTATGGGCTAAAAAGACCGCAATAACTCGAATGAACGGCCACAATGGATTCCTCAAAATCTTTGGTTTCTCCATCTTTGCTTGATGTCCTCCACGTGCCCAGTGGCTCATCCCTCAGGGGTAACTCCGGTTTTTGGAATACCGATAACATGCCCCTGGTTTTGTTGATAGAAGTAGGAAATGGTTTTGGTCCCTGGTTTTGATGCTCGAACTAGGAAACAATAGTGGGCTTCATCTGTAGAATGATTTTATTGCTCACAACACTGTCCCACACCCAAGGTCACACTTATATGCTAGGCCAAACTTGGACCGTAGCCCAAGCCACCTGATAGTCCACTCAACAGGGATTTTGTCATGGTAACACTCAGGTGCCACCACAAGGTCACGCTTAGGTGCACTTTCCTATAGGTCACCCTTTAGGAGGTGCTCACTCATCCTTCAGCAAGTCTTTGGTGTTGACAAGTGCTCATCACAGCCAAGACAAAAGACCAGACTCGGTACACTTGAGTCCCTTGGAATGTTGTCTTGCCGATGCCGTCGATGTGCATCTACACCTAATGATAGCCACTGTGTAAATCTAGCTTGGATAAGAACCATGCCCCCCTTCAATTAGTCCAGCAGCTCCTCCACAACTGGTATGGGAAACTTGTCGCGAACAGTTTTGCCATTGAGTGCTCTGTAATTGATGCAGAAATGACAAGAGCTGTCTTTCTTGCGAACCAGCAAGACCGGCGAGGAGAAAGCAGATGTACTATGTCAAAAATGCCCTGGGCCAACATAGTAGCACATTGCGCCTCAATCTCGTCCTTCAAGAGCTGCGGGTACTAGTGTGGGCGGACGGTAATTAGCGCGGTGTCTTGTAGAAGATGGATGTGGTGATCACATGCTCGGGGTGGTGGCAATCCAGTAGGCTCGTAAAAAATAGTAGCAAATTCGTGTAGCAGAGTCCCGAGCAGATCGTGGTCAGTGGTGGCAACGAGCTGTGGTCCCACAGAAGTGCAGATGTTGCACCATCTCACCTAGTGGTCATGGCATCAGAATGTCAAGCAGAGACATTCAAAGTCCCATAGGACCAGCCCTAGGATCCAGAGCCAATCGCATCCGAGCATCAGTTCGTAGCCATTAAGGGAAATCACGTAGAGGTCAATGTCGAATAATTCCTCCCCAACGGTGATCCTAGTGTTGCGACAGACCATGGAAGGAATGCGGTTGTCGTTGGCTACCCCAACGGAGAGGCCCAGTCGTGCTGCCGGCATGAGGCCTAGTTGTTGTGCGGTGGCGGTGGCCATGAAGGAGTGGGTCTAGCCCGAGTCGACTAGGGCAGTGCGTCGGAAGCTTGAGCATCCGACTTGTTGTGACGCCGGTGAGTGTGTGGAGGGAAATTTCCACGTCATCCTCAGCCATCTCATCATCCAGTTGTGGTTTCTCAGCGACTTCCAATAGATAGATGCCCTTCACGGTGCAATGCTTGAGGTGGTCTTGAATGAATTTCTCAGGACAGTTGTAACACAGGCCATCAAGGCGGCGCTGCGCCATCTCTTCTGCAGAGAGCCGCGTGAACCGTGAGCCCGCTGGAGGCTTCATGGGTGCGCTTGGTGTGCTCAGTGCGGTAGATGCCTTCCTGGTTAGTGGTGGCATGGAAGCAGAGGCTAGGCTAGGCCGTGGACGTGGTGGTGCACGCGACAGGGAACAATTGGCCTCTTCCTCAACTTAGCTGCGGTGTTTGAACGACCGCGCCAGGGCACCATGGTGTCTTCTAGGGATTCAGGATTCTGCATCTTGATGTTTATTTGCATAGCTAGGCGTAGACCCGCAACGAAGATGTTAATCTGCTAGGGCTCGGTCACCTTGTTGCATCGAGCCAGTAGATTCAGGAAAGCTTCCTGATACTCCTCAACCGTACCCGTGCAGCGCTGGTGGGTAAGTTTGTCCAATGGGTTGCTCCACACGGGAGGGCTGAATCGTTTGTTGATGGCCTCCACGAGTTGCAGCCAGGTGGGCGGACCGTCGCAGTTCTTCTCGAGACGATAGTACCATTGGACGGCGGTGCCCTCCATGTAGAACGATGCCACCCAAACCTTCTAGTCGTCGAGGGTGCCTTGAGAGCGGAAGAATTGGTTGCATTTGTGTAGCCAACCCAGGGGGTCTTCGATGCCATCGTAGTGGGGAAAGCAGAGCTTGTGGGTCACTGATGGTGGCGGTGGAGGCGGAGGGGAGTCCCCCAGCTTCTTGGTGTCGGATTTGCCTCGCATCTCAAGCTGTTGGGTCTGGACCGTGTTGATCGACACGTTCAGCCTTCCTTGCTCGAGGCCCAGGGTGGCGATGTCATTGTGCAAGGTCGTGAGCTTGGTCGTCAATTGGGTGATCTTGGTGATGATCTTGTCGATGCTTCCTCAAAATCCTTGTGGTGACAACTTGATTATCTCCCATGGTGGCATGGAGATGGCGAGCATTGGTGGCATGGCGGCTGGTGGTGAGTAGATGGGGAGCAGCTGGGCAGGGGCGCAGGAGAGCGACGGCGCGAGTTGGGGCGGGGTTGGTGAGGAAGCGGTGGCGCGAGCAGGGGCGAGGTTGGGCGAGGGAAGCGGCGGCGACGATGACAGTAGATGGCAAAAAAAAAACAAAAACAGAATCATGGTGCAGCTTGCGGATGCCGAGGGAATTCTAGGCGCAAGATCAACAAGATCTCTGATACCAGAGATGTTATGGTTGGATTGTACGGTAATGTAGATAGCAGATAGATTATAGGACTCACCCTCAACTTGAGGCTCTAAGACTATATTATTAATCTGCTTCTTGCCTTACAAAGTCCCAGGAGGGTTAAATTTATAGGCCTCGCCGCTACTGCTAGCAAGCCTCTAATTAACCTATCTAATTAAGCTAATACATAACCACTTCTAACCTAATAGATTAGCCACTACCCGACCCTGCTGCTGGACTCTTCTTGGCCTTCCTCCTGTACTTTTGGCCAAAGAAAGAGTCCACAACAAATTAATGTCTTTAAAGTGTGATTTATATGCTGCAACTGTTTTATAAATTAATTTTTAAAGTACGTTGTTCTCCGACAACAACCAAATTGGACAGCCATAATGTTAGTAAGCAGAACTCCAAATTTTGCATACATATTAGATAGCAGTCTTCTTCCCACTTGCTACGGAAGTGCTGCCTGAGCCTATATGTATTCTTATAAGATTGGCTACTTTTCAAAAGTGACAACTAAATCACAATATAGGCTCTGATTAATTTAGATGGCTTCCAATCTAAATAACAGAATATGGCAAATAAATTCTTTTTTCAAAAAATAAAATTTTCATTTTGTATTTGCCAAGAGGTGTGGTGCACTGGTGCTCACACAGGATAATCTTGCTAACCGAAATTGGTATGGTAGCAAAATTTGTTACTTTCGTCCCAATGATGAGACAATTAAAATTTGTTCTTTTATATTGATTTGCCAGAGCGGTGTGGTCAATAATCCAGATCACCTCGGACATATCTAGTGTTTGATATGTTTGGCCCTTGGTTATAGAATTTACCTAGCAATCGTAGGCCTCTCATTTTGTCATTTTGTTAGGAGCGGTTGCAACTTGGTCGCTAAGGCCCTGTTTGGTCGGTTACCAGAAATGCCAAGCCGTAGGTGTGGCCACACCACAGCTTTGGCGCATGATTTGTCCGCCGCAGTTTTGGCGCAGAAAATGAACTGAGCTTGCTTGGTGAGTTCTGGCGAGGCCGTAACTTGGGCTACCAAGCAAACACTTGCCTAGGTTTCGGCGCTAAAGTGTGGCGAGGTGCGGCATGCTCTGGCTATGAACCAACCAGAGCCTAAGGCCTTGCAGAAACGATTGGGTTTTTGGAGAAGAAACATTGCAATTCCTTCTACAGCCTACCTTCTTCATTGTCCATTGTCCATTGGCTTCAATCATGGGATATTTTTTGGAAGCCAAGTTCACAAGATTTTGCTATGAAAGCTTAACAAACATTTGATACAGGATGGCCAAGAATATCTTCTAGTGGTCTTGTAGGTGACCGTCTAATCTTAGAATTAAGCGTCAGTTCAGTAATGACAGCTTTGCTAATGACAGCTCTGCTAAAATGTGTTTAGTTATTACTGTTTCACAACTGTGTATCATGTTATAATTGTTTCACTAGAGTGTTATAACTATTTTTTTAAACTATGGTTATAATTCCAGCACAAGAGGGGTAAGACAGGGAGACCCCGTCTCCCCTATATTGTCCATCCTCGCCATTGATTTGCTGCAGTGTATCCTCGGCCTCACAACAAGACATGGGATCCTCTCCCCCCGGCCAATTGAGGACATCTCTATATGCTGATGATGCCGCTATTTTCATCAACCCCTTGGGATCTTCTAGCTATCAAAAATATTTTGCAAGCTTTTGGCTGCGCCTCGGGCTTGGTCACTAACGTTGAGAAGAGCTCCATCCATCCGATCCGTTGTGAAGGCATTAACCTTGATCACATGCTCCAGCCTTTCCAAGGGTCCCGGGGGACTTTCCCCTACCGCTACCTAGGCCTCCAGCTCCATTCCTGGCCTCTCCAAAAAAATCACGTCCAACGGCTGATTGAGAAAATCAGCAACCGACTGGTGGGATGGAAAGGAAATCTGCTAAACCAGTGGAGGTTGGCTTGTGTCATCTGTTCTAGTCCTCCATGCCCACCTACTACTTGTCGGTCTTCCCCCTCGCGGTCTGGCCCGTAAACGCATCGACAAGATTCGTCGCTCCTTCCTCTAGGAAAGGGAAAGCCGAATCAAATGGAGGCCACTACCTCAGTTGCTTGGCTGCAAGTTAGCAAGGCCAAAGCCCTCGGGGGTTTGGGCGTCCTCAACTGGACAAGTTGGACCGTGCTCTTTGGCTTCATTGGCATTGGAAGGAGTAGATGGGAGAGGACCACCTTTGGAAAGGTCTTGATGTGCCTTGCAACCACGTGGACAGACTCCACTATTGTTATAATCGGAAATGGTACGTCAGCCAAGTTCTGGCATGATAGCTGGCTTGATGGCATGGCACCAAGAAACCTAGCACCGCACCTCTTTGAGCTGGTCTCAAGAAAGAACAAGTCGGTTGCCTATGAGATCAATGTGGGAAATCGGATCAAATCTAATTGAAGAGTTTGTCTCCCTTTGAACTAGGCTCCGAGACTTCTAGCTACAACTAGATTTGCCGAACTCCACTGCTTGGAAATGGACCCCAGATGGTATTTACACAGTTAATTCAGCCTACAAAGCACAGTACCTTGGATCCTACAGCCACATCGAAGCAAACTTTGTCTGGAGGGCTCGAGCGGAACCAAAATGATAACCTTGTTGCGCAGGACTGGCCCCACCAACCGTCCTGTTCCCTCTGCAACTGTCCCCTCGAGACTGGCCTCCACCTAGGGCTGCACTGTCCGTTTGCTCGAGCTGTGTGGGATCAAATCCTTGTGTGGAACGAGATGACTCTCCATGCACAGGCCAACCTTCCTAGCTCCACCAGCATAGAGGATTGGTGGGAAGTAGCGTCCTCCCCACTCCTAAAAAAGCAGAAGCGAAACTTCAACGGCATCATGATTTATACTCGTGGAACATTTGGAAGGAGCATAATCGTAGGATCTTTGAGAGCAGCGCCCTTAACCCTCTCTAGATAGCTCTGAGAATTAAAGAAGATGTCTTGCTTTTTAAAAGGGCTTACAGGGAGTTTTTCTCTCGTTGAGCACATTGAGTGTGCTTGGGTGTGTTCTCTCCGATTTTTGGATCGCGTTTTGATGTTATTTGAGCTCTTTCCCTTTAATCGATGGGCAGAGTTCCTACTGTTTCGTTCAAAAAATTGTTTCACTAGTGTATTCGGTTATGACCGTATATTTGAGGCTGTTTATTTAAAACAGAGGCTAGACTCTAGAACATCTTGATATATTGCTCTTGAAAGATTAATAATGTTTCCTTTCTCAAGATGTACCTTTGGCAGCATCTACCAAACATAGCTCACTCGAGTACTCGACCCACATCCACAACACTAGTGAAACATACATCGCCCCACGGAGAACACCAAGTAACGAGGATTTATTTACCACCGAAATTTACAAGCTACTGCAGTAATAAAAACGTAGCATCCAAACATCATTCAGTCACGTTTAGATACATACATACATAGATACAGAGTACCTGAGTAGCACCATCTGGCATCACAAAGACAAACAGCAGCATCCATCCACAATCAGCATCGCCTGCCCGGCAGCCATCAGGTAAAGATTACATATATCTTGCAAGCCTCAAATCCAACACTCACGCAGAAGGATGCCAGCATTCAGAATCGATTGGTGTCTCTCCGGTTTATCCTAGTTCTGCTTCTTCGGTTTGGATGGACCCCTGGGGATCTTGCTCAGGATCTTGGCATCCAACACCTCATACTTCTTGCGGGCCTCGGTGTGCGCCCTTCCAGCAAAATGGTCCACTTTGTCCTGGTACTTGTCGTACAAGATTGGCACCGTGTGGAGCATCAGGACGGCTGTTTTCAATGGCCAATTGATCAGTCCAGCAGCTTACCTGGTGAGAAATTTTCTAATAACTGCTGTGCATGTTCGAAGATACTTACCAATGTATATCATGGTGAGGAAGTCACAGCAGCTTCCAACTCCTGAGAGGACCCACAGCCCCACGATCACCTGAGAGAACACAAGAGATACTTGAACAATCTCAAACCCCAGCATGAGGCTTAAAATCAAATGTTTAGCTATAAGCACACAAGCATACACCCAGAAACTTCTTCAGATGATGCCCCAGTGTGATCTCTCGGAACAAGTGAAGCGCTCTGTTGACGTCATTGCATAGCGCTCGTGCAACATTCACAACAAGATCTTCCGGTATCTGCACTACTGGAATATCTGCTGGACTCCTGCAGAAGCAACACTGCAGTTAATAAGATGGAGTTCTGTCTTAAACAGAATATGCAAGGATCGTGATGTCCCAACTCACTTCTTGGTAAATGTAGTAGATTTGGACCACAGGAACAAGATGGCCAGGGCACCAATCAGTACATGGGATATCAGGGTCAAGAGATGGTAATCAAGCACTTCGAACAGAACCCAAATGATAGTCGCACCACCTATTATTACAGCAGAGGTCTTCTTGTCTTTCCATAATAGCACATCAGCAGCTGCACAAAGTTCTCCACAAGCAGTGTTAGAACAAAAAACAACAGTGAGGATTTAAGCTAAATTGCAGGCATTTCTCTCGATTGAGGTTACATTATGGACTTACATATGTCTTCGTACATAAGTTCGATACCATTAGTCAGGAAGAATAAGGCACATGTGCAACCATATGGAAAAAATATCTAGCTTATTCATTTAAGGCCTAGTTTGGCAACTCTGGGATTGGAGAGTACTGGAGTGGAATGGGAGGGATTGAAGTGGATTTTGATCTATCGTGGGTTTACACCCACCCCAATCCCCCAATCCACTTTAATCCAAGAGTTGCCAAACTAGCCCTAAAGTGTTTTTTTTTTTTTGCCTCCATCTTTTATCCCATTAGTCTGCCATGGACTGATGATCATGACCAATTGGCAAATTCTGGGCTTATACAGCATGATTTTAGTAATTTGAACTCTTAGAAAAACTGTTAGATGTTTGTGAGCTTCTGCAGAGGTACTACTAGTAACTTAGATTTCCCTCTTTTGCCAAGTGTCTTGAGTCCTATCAGGCATCCACATGCCCCCAAGGCCCCAATGGCCCAATACCCAACTCAGCCATCCCCGTGGAAAAAACAGAAATAAAAACGATTGCATTTTGGCAACCATTTGAACTATTGGTTAAACAAAAATTAACTTCCTGATCTGGCAGTAAGGCTTGCATAACAAATATGGATATTTGACTAGAACTTTTTATCCATCTTAAGATTCATTTTCCTCCTTCGGTGTTGTCAAGAGCAGACACTTCCCACCCTACTCATGATCTCCCTAGCTTTAGCACTATATTTAACAAGAAGGCGTAGTCAATAATCATCTAGCAAAACCTTTAAGGCAAATAAACTCCAAAGAACTAGCCATACTTGAATCAAAATCAAATTATCAATTATTGTTGTGCATCTCTTTTCTGCCATAATGCTAACCCCCTCCTGTCCTAAACTTGACCTACCATAAACTTAGTAACTACAGTCATTTTTCTTTTCAGGTATAGGCTTGCACGAGATACAAGAATGATGTGCAAAGATCTCAGGATTTCCCATCTACCTGACATTGAAAACCTCCTGCCACAACAGTGATTCTTGCAAACTCTAGCACCATATATTTTCCCTTTTCAATTGGGAATTGGGAAAAGGTACTACGTTGGTTAAAGATACAATGATGGCATTTAGTGTTATGCATCCCTTTTTAGTACACTGATATTGACATGTTCATGCTATAGTTCTCACCTCTCCTAGTTTCAGTAGGATGATCTTTTTTTTTTCACGACAATTAACATTTTACAATAGAGTAATTGGATCATTCACAATGAGTTCAGTTACTCTTCTGCAAGAACCAGAAAATACAAGCATAGTAGCAAACATCACTGTGTGTGTGGCAACATGTTCAAAATTAACTTTGCTATGCAAAGCAGATTATCTCAATCCTTAACTATAAGGGTCGAGAAGCCATATGGTTAAGTGTTATTCACTTCTATAATTCAATCGGTATTGCCACTAGTCAAACACCACTTTTATAAGTGATCGCAAAGCCATAACATCTTTTCAGTCTTAACATTCCCTCCCAAGGAAAAATGGACAGAGGACATCTATTTCAATACAAAAGTCCAACTTGCCCTCTTATACTTGTCACCAAGCCATTGCATCTAAGGGTCCAATAAATAATGGAAATAAAGATTCTGGTAGCATATCTCTCTGTTTGGAAGCTGTTTCCTAGGGAGGAACTAATATAAAGATTCTTTCAATCGGTAATCTTGTAGATATGTTTTTTGGTACTAGTAAATTATCAGATTTTCTTAATATTTCTGATTTTGAAAGCTTTGCTGAAGCAGCATAAACAGTTAGTACGTACAAGTTAGTGCTTTTATCAACAACAAGGGTAACCTGTAAAGTACAAAAGGCCATCACATAATGCTCCTCTAGTTAGATAGCTGTGAGTTAGATCTATGGGATGTTAATAATATGTATAAGTTTCAACAGTCATTCCACATCGAAAAATTAAATAAACCAAAGGAAGGCGGGTTCAGAGGAGAAGATTTTTTTTAAAAGTATTTTAGCATCAAGCCGAGTAAACTTTGTTTTCTTCAAGTAAAGCTCACCGTAGCACCCAACATCAAAATAACCAAGAACCGCTCACACCACGTCAGAAGAAAAAGGTCAGCTAACATAACAAATAATTTCTTTATATTTCATAAAAAATTCAACAATTTTTAGCACAAACGTTATTGTCTTGAACAAATTTTAGCACACATAACCTGCACATATCGATTTGCATAAATTTTCGCAAACAAAATTATAGTGATCAAGTAACCGATAAGTTTATCCCGTGTGTTCTCATATGTGGTTCCCTAAGTATCTCAAATTGAAAGATAACCAGAAAAAACAAACAAAATTCCAAGCTAACATCAGACGCTAAATTGGAGAGCAAAAAGTACAAACACGAAAAGAGGAAAGAACTCCGTACTTTTACCGCCCCCAAGAGCTTTGTGCACGGAGGTGTCCTCTCCAAGAAGGCTGAACCCCCGGGACCTTGCCTCCGGCGCCGGAGGTGACACCTTATTATCCGGTGTGGCAGCGTCAGCTGCCGGCTGCAGCGGCGGGTCCAAGCCACCCTCGGCGGGCGCCGGGGTCGGCGGCGGCGAGGCGAGGGTCTCCTCTGCCGGATCGGCCATGGCACCCAAAGCAAAAGGAAAAAAACTGCGAGAAGAAGCGAGCCTTTCCCCCTTCCCTCTTTTTTCTCAGTCTCTGAGTCTCGTAAAGTGCGTGTGTGGTTTTAGCTGGGTGCTCTCGGATGAGCCTCTTTTTGCGAGGCAAGGGAGAGAGAGAGCGAGAGCTGGATGGAGACCTCTAGAATACGGCGGGAGAGAAACGGCCGTCACGGCGTCTCGCCGCTCTCGTTACCAACCTGCTACGTGTACGCAAGACAAAGAAACCATTAAACCCTTGTTTATTTTTTTAATCCTCTGTACTTAAGTACAAGTTGAATTGTAGGATCTGAACTCCGTGCACTAACATACACCTCTCACGCACACACACCACACGCACGTCCACAAGGCGCAAGCTAAAACCTACAACTTATATCTAAAGGAAAGGTATTGGCGGCACATTATAGTATCCGGACACTGCGCATTAACACACCTCACGCACACACGCCACACGCATGCCCACAAGGCGCGAGCTACACCTACAACTTATACCTAAAGGGAGGGCATTGGTGGACACGTTCCTCTAACTATTATGCAACATCTGTGTTTAAGGATACCTGCAATAACAAATGGAGGAAAATCCCCGAGTACACCAGCGTCAAGTCAAGGACTCGAACTCTGGTGGGCTGGATGCCAACAATCGGCATTTGTCACCCGCACTAGGTGCGGTTGTTTTCACTAATCCCTAGTTTAGACGGAGAAAGTGTATACAGGCGTGCAAAACAATATACATGTACAACATGCTAATAACATAGAGTTTAAAATATAGACGGTAGAATATACGACTAGCAAGATTAGCCTTAGAAAGTCTTGGATTAGAATTGATTGTACGGATTGGGTTGTATTTAATTCCATAGTATATCAAAACTCCCCTCGTCCCTCTAAATCCACAGCTCATCAGTGGAAAAGTTGTCAAATTGGTCTTAAATGGTCAAATGGTTACTCAACAGATTCACACGAACTTCAGATCACTTCAAGTAGTTTGTGGATACAAGGAGAAAACTAATTGGAAGAAAATTAAAATAGGGGTAAAATCAAGCCGGAGCTTACTTCGAGTAAGTGCTTGTCATCGAGTTTCACTCATTGTCGCCAGGGTTTAGCTTAGGCTCTCCAATGGTACTACTCAAAATGAGGAACTGGGTACTGTTTCGGCATTGTTTGGTACTGTTCTGCACTGTAGCTGATATGACGCATGGAGTGGAGTGGGATGAGGAATGTTATTGGAGATAGCCTTATGGTTGTTCGCGCCACTCCTCATGGTGATCATCCTCCTTATCATGTGTCGCAACCTTTCTCGGGTTGTTGTAGAGGGCAACCTTGCCATATCTTGGGTCGTGTCCAACCCATCTACTCTGTAAGACAAGCTCACAACCCACAGTGTACTTGACATTATTGTGTTTAGCTATTTTTATGAATCAGTTATAGCCTCGTGAAGTATCTATTGATGGTTGTTACATGGCACTTATAGCTGATTTGTTTCAATCATGCCTTTGTACTTTTTTATTTGGCATTGTAGCCTGTAAGTGTGGCTGTGCATGGCTTGTTATAACTAAGTTAACTAATCTGATGGCTAACATGTGGATGTGTTTATATATAAGAGCATTGTCACCATATCTCTAACCATTTTGTTTTGGCAAAATTCAGGACATTGAACTTTCGTGAAATACAACATTTCACACCACCAATGCTCAAATTGGCTTAGTGCCAGTATGAAGTGGTTTATTCCACAAATTTTCAATGTTCTAAAGAAAAATTTTGCCTTTTGTTTTTTACTTTATGTCCATTTGACTTGGTAATTGTCAAGTGACAGGAACCACTGACTAAGTTATTTCCATATGAATGTGCAAGGAGATAATGTTATACTCCCTCAGATTTTAAATATATGTTGTAAGGAAAACGTGCCCTAAGCCTCGTGCTTAGTAAGCCTAATATGATTTTGGTGGTTAAAGTAACAACATAGATTATTTGGGACTAATGTGTGTCCAAGTATATTTGTTTAAGTTTCAGGGTGCAAGAGATAGACTTAGAAAACAAACACCTCAAAGGAGAGATTAAAGAGCACAAGAGAAGACCCATGACATCAAGATAATAAAAGCCATGAAGTCCTCACATGGAAGTCTTGGTGGGCATCAGCAGGCCGCGTTTTTGCACGCACGAGATGGTACTTGATGCACACCAGATGGTCCATTAAGAAGAAAACGCTACCAAACTGAAGACTCGACCCAATGCGAAATACACGCAGGAGACAGAAGTAGCAGAAGAAAAATGAGCGACCACGTGCAGACTGCATGCACTGAATGGTCCGTTGTAGCACACACCGGACGGTCCAGGTAATCACATCAGAAGTTACTTAGACATGCGACAAATCAAGACCTCAGACAATTACATGCACCGGACGGACCAGTGATCACCAATGGTCAAATAAAGTTTCAACAATTGAATCAAATGGCTAATTTAGGTGTATGCACCCAACATCTCGGTACGTACACCGGACCATCTTGTGAGAACAAGTCTCCCAGGTACAACTTTTTTGAGGTTTGAGGTATTTATACCCCTTTGCCCGGCTTCAATGATATGGTTGTTGACTCCTGAGTCCATTGTAGTGTTGACACATATTTTTGATAGCCTAATCATCGAGAGAGCTAACAGTGCATACTCTGGCATAGCCTGTGCTTGTGACCTATTGCTTAGACTTTGCTTAGTGCATAACTCTTGGTTGTGACCAAGTGTTGTAGTGAGATTTGTGGATCTCTTACATCTGTGCTTGCTTGTAGTCTTGAGAGATCCTCCATACTGTGCAGTGGTCACCACCTTGCTTGCGAGAGAGAGTGAGGCCCACGACGTTTTGGCCAAATCTCACCTTAATGGAGATGGTGGTGAACATCCGTGAGAGGTCCACGGAAGACTCCACTTGAGAGTGAGTGTGTACCGAGGATATCTAGAGTTATCCGACCAGAAAGCTGCCTTTTATGTAGGTCACCTTGCAAGCCTTAATATTTGCGCAGGTCAAGACCTTAATCCTTGTGCAAACTAAGTGAGAGCAAAGCCGAGGACTAAGGAGAAGGCTTGTGCACCTTCTCTATACCTTGGTAAAAAAAATCTCAACATGTCCAACTTGTACCATCATCACTATCATTATCGAGAGTTTGTATCACTCTACCTATCTCTTTAGCTTCCGCATTTACATTCTTATAATTGTGTGCTTACATTTTTTACTAGCTTGATAAGTTAGTTTTTAGGTGGAACTGGATTACAAGACTTATCCTCGATAGGGTTGATAACACTTAGTAAAACCATAGTCCATCAATTTTATATCTTGTTTATCATGCATATGTTTTGTTAAGTTGTTTTATAAAACCTTAATTTTTAGAATCTTAATTCAACTATGGTGGCTCAAGGTCTTAGCATGTGATCCTTTCATATATCAAAGTTGATCATTTTTCTAAAACTTTGATTATTAGTCTTGTACAAAACAATATAAGTCATTATTTATTTTGTATGATTTGTTTTATGATTGTATGAGTCTAAGGGTGATTAGTCTTCTTATATATTTATATAAAGCTTTTAATAAAATGAACAATTTTAAAAATTAAAACCCGAGGAAGTATAAGGTAAGTGTCGTGGTTTTGAACTGCAACAAATAGAATTTATTGTAAAATTGAGGGATTTCACACACATAGTGATCGATTGTTCGCAGGGTTACCGTAAACAGCCGTGTAGCTCACTACACACTTCCCAATTGTCAGTTGTGTTGGTTGTAGGGATGCAAACGGATCGGATCGGAGCGGATAATGCTTTTTCCATATCCTAATCCTATTTATTTTGTCGGATTC